>MU380321.1:0-82214 GCA_022495085.1 Xylaria sp. FL1042
AGTTTATATTAAAATATAAGTTTATTTTATAAAAGCATAAAAAAATAAAGATAATAAATATTTAAAAAATAAAAAATATAATAATATTATTATTAATTATTGCTTTTATAGTTTTAATATATTATTTTTTTTTATAATAAAATAAAAATCTAGTTTATTAAGCTTATAAAAGCTTATATAAAAATTTATAAGCAGTTAAGCTAAACAAGAGAATTTAATAAAATAAAAAAAAAAAAAATAAATCGCTGTTTTTTTTAAAACAACTAATATATATTATATAATTAGTTAATATTTTTTTTTTAAGTTTTTTTTTTATAGTTAGCCGTTTTAGCCGGCATATATTTGCTTAATATTTTATTATAATCTCTAGTTTTTTATATTTTAAATAAGCTTGCATAGTAAAAGCAGTAAATAATTAATAAGACGTTTTGCTTAAAACGGCTTTTTTTTTTTAAAAAAATGAAATAAAAAAGCAGTAAAAGTTATTATATTGTTTTTATAATATTAATTAACTAATATATAAGTCTATTGTTTTATAGTCGTACTTTAAAAAATAATAAGCGTTAAATATTTTAAGCCTTATTAAAAATACTAATATATTAAAATAGTAAAGTTAACTAATAAAACAACTAATAAACTTATTATACTTAAATTTAAAATAGCAATATAAAATAAAAAAGTTTAATTAAAGAAAAAAAAAATATAATGTTTATATTTTATAAAAAGTCTAATATATTTAAAAACTAAAGTCTATGCAAGAAATCCCTTTATAAATATATATAAAGTTAAGCTTATGCTTAATTATTTTAATAACAAGCTTTTATTTTTTTTTGCTAGCTTTTAGCTTTGTTGCACTACTATGCGAAAATATTAAGCGCTTTAAAATAAATATTAATAGCAGGCTTATTAAATAAAGCAAAGCTTATAATTAAAAAGCTAGTACTGCAAGCATTTTTTAAAAGCTAGCAAAATTATATATTATTATATATTTTATTATAGCTGTTAAATATTATAAAAGCTTTATATAAATAAAAAACCGAGCATGTTATAAACTATTTAATAGTTTTATTTTTATAAAAACTTATAGTAATAACTATAAAAAAAATCTATAAAAAAAAAAAAAGCTTATTATTTATTATTAGTAAAATTAAAGCTGCTAAATATTTTAATGGTTAATATAATAAAAAAACATTTAATTATAGCTGCTAAATATTATAATAGCTTTATTTATCGTAAAATAAGCGCTTTATAAAGTAGCCGCAAAATTATATATTATTATATATTTTATTATAGCTGCTAAATATTATAAAAGCTTTGCGCAGTAAAAAACTAAGCGAGCTACAAGCTGCTTAATAGCTTAATAGCTTATAAAGACCCTTTAATAACTAAATCTTATATATTAAAAAAAAAAGTCTATAAAAAAGCATGTTATCTACTGTTAACAAGATTAAAGCTGTTAAATATTTTAACAGTTAGTATAGTAAAAAGACATCTAATTATAGCTGCTAAATATTATAACAGCTCTGCCTATCGCTCGAAAAACAAGCCTATTACATACTGCCGCAAGTGCCTTACAGCTAAAGGGCTAGGGCCGCGAGCACGCCACAAGGCGACTCAACCGCTCGAAAATGAGCCTCATAATGCAACTCTATTTACGCGCTCATCAACAAGCCTACAAGATACCTAACCAACGCGCTAAGCAGGCTGCAATATAAAGATAAAGACAGATTACAGTCATCGGAGAAAGCGCCTTAACAGACAGCTATATGCTCGCTTAAGAGCTGAAAGTATAAGCAAAGCTAATAGGATTAGCCTTACCTAAAGGGCTGTGTTGGATTTGGTGATTTCAGGCTAGGCTACAAAAGGGAGCTTATGGGGTATCTGCGTAATAAGCGCATATTACAGCCTATAACGGCTAGTGTGGTGGATACACCAGTTTCATACCTATTTTGTATGAGGTATAAATGTACGCTACACAGTCAGAATTCAGGGCTGAAAACGATCACTTGAACAACGGTAGAGCAGATCATTAAATACAGCGAATACAGCGTATACAGCGAATACAACAGTATCGCACCCAAAAAACCTTCAATCCAACAGTTTTTGCTGTTTTTGCCTTTCTAACGTACTATCTGTTTTATATAAAGATAAGCATTATAAGTATTAGCCGAGTACACCCTTTGATTTATTATTTTTAGCTATTATTTTGTTAAGGTCGCTAGTGACCCTAAGTACTTTAAGAGTAAACCCTAAGTACTTTAAGAGTAGACCTCTTGTTTTTATAACCTGCTAGTAAAAACTAAACCCTATTAGAAATAGCTTCTATATATCACCTAACATAAATTATTTATACTAACTAATCTATAAGTACTCTCTATAAATTACTCTATTTGGTTAGTTGCCAAGACCATGATGGTTAGTTGATCTACTACCACGGACAGAGCAACATATGGTGCCGTACCTACTTTACCGTCTTTCCCGATGGGCTTTTCCCGATCGCTACTCAGTATACTTCTAGGTAAACATTTATTAGCATGGATGTGGCGGAGTAACTAACAGACATGCAGCAATCGGTGGTTGGTATGTTGGTAAGCTTGTAGTGTAGGAATACGAATGGTAATAATAATAAGCCAACAAAAGAACCAACAAAAGGGAGAAAAATATACCGCAAGAACAGTGGTACGCTGTGTGCAGGTATACATATGTAGGTAATCTACTTTTACCGAACTACCTATACTACCTACATGTAGGTAGTATGCAGCAAGATGCTTACACAAGATCTAAATATTATTAATTGATAGTTAAGGTACGTAGAGACAGAAAAGGGGCCATGGACAAAACGTATTTATTTCACTTGACTGCATTTCTTGAACTCTCGGCACCGGCAGATCCCACGTGGGCATCTAAGACCTTCGGTATTACCTGCCTGTAAACTCCTACCTACCTACAGTACCTACAGTTGGTGGGTATACAATGGTGTGGAGTTTCGAGCTTGGGTCTGTACTATGTAGCCGTTATCGGCCCCACCTCTTGAAATTTTTTGTGACCAGTTTTGAAATTTACGCATAGAAATACCTCTCTACCTGATGGATTCTGAGCAAGTTTCAAATTGCGGCAAAATTCAGTCTTGAGAGTCGCGGAAGGTATAAGTAAAGTGGATCAGAGTTATTCATATGGTACGAGATCAGGTAGTTGTCCCTTTGAACATCGTTTTGGTTGTCATAAACTTTTTAAAGGGTCACCCACCCAACCCACTTTATAGATCTTCATAACATCGATCCCGGGGTGTTAGTCTGACGGGATGCCAAAAGGAGAGTTTGGGTGTTTTTCGCTCGGGGGGACTAAACTCGCAGTTCTCATTTTGACTGGGTCTCCCCGGTTTTCGCTCAACTCACACCGGTCGAGTCATATATAAGTACTTCGTGTAAAAAAGATAGGTACAGAATATGAGTAGAGAATACGAAGCCGCCTCGATGACATGCGCTTATGGATTAGTAGCGTTGTTATGCGCGCCCTTCACACCATTAGCTTGACGCCATGAATGTCGGATAATCCATACTTTCCACGTTGGCGTCAGATGGTACGCGTACCATGAGGGACTTTAAAGCTGACATTCGTACCATCAATAAATGTTTACTGAACACGTTGACGATCTAGATATACCACATACTGTCTATCATTGGACATCAATCCCAGGAAATGTAAAGCATTATACCTGCACCTAAGGCGACCGCCGCAAACTGAACCAACGTTTTCCTGAGTTCCACTGCTTTGTTAGGGCCGGTTTCTAAAAGCTCGGGAATCACAGCCACGGTTCCAACGTAGAGAAAAGTGCCGGCCGTGAATGGGAGTAAAAGGTCACCCCAAGACAGGCTGGTTCCCCAGATGCCTCCTGTCATGCCGTTAAGGCCACTTTCAATGCTATTATTGCCCCCGTACTCCTGAACGGCGATGCCAATTAATGTCCCTAGAAGAGCGCCTAGCGCTGTAACGAATTGCGCGCCCATGGCTGCACGTTTCGAAAAGCCAGACTGCACAAGCAGAGCAAAATCTCCCACCTCATGAGGGATCTCATGGAAGAAGACGGCCACGGTGGTGGTTGCACCAATTGTGGGTGAGGCATAAAAAGACGCTGACATTGCTAAGCCATCTGTGATATTGTGCGTGAAGTCGGCACTGGTAGGACTGTCAGTGGTCGTGTGACAAGGAAATACGGACGGAAAGGAGAGTCTATGACGCACATCATATTAAGTAAGCCTACCAGTTTGACACTGGGGTTCACCTCCTTTTCCTTTTCCTTGCTCTCTTCCACGGCATCGCTTATTTTATCAGCTCCCTTTTTCCGATTCTTCACATCTTTGCTGGATATTTCTACCGAGCTCGATGTGCCTGAAGTGGGCGGTGTATCATGTGAGTGAGCACCATGGCTATGGCTATGGTCGTGCCCTTCGCCTCCCGTTGCAATGCGCAATCCCTTATCCATTGCCACGAATGTCATGAACCCGACCATTATAGCAAGTCCTAGTAGCAAATTCCGATTCGGTTCGACGAGAACGAAGCGCACGCGTTCGGGGGTGTCCTCGCCAAGAAAGATTTCGGGCAGCAGGTGGAATAGTGTATCGCCTAACAGGCCACCAACAGCAAAGGCTACCATGACTGATAGCGAAGAAGGATCAATGTTGGGTGGGCAGAGAGCTAACAGGAAGTTTGGAGGCCCGGAAATGTAAAGAGTCGCCAGTAGAGCGTTGACGGCCGGGCTGCCTGGGAAGAGGACGGCAAAGATCTTGGATGTCAGCGTCGAGGTGTCGGGCGCGGCCGCGAGCTTTGCAGCGTTGAGCTCCTGGACGACACTACATGTCTTCAACTCCCCTTAGCTTTTTGCTATGATCAGGGATAGATGCTTGCGTGCTTACTTGAAGTTTCTCGTCTAGCTGCTCCAGACTTAAGGAGTCAAAGGATGTGATGGGCTTTCCATGTTGAGAGGCAAGCACCAGACCTGCAAAGAGGCAGACGAACACCCAACACTTAGTCCAGTGTGAAGCCATATCCGAAAATATCTAGCAATTGACGCTTAATTGGCTGGAACGGACCGTATTAACCATTGAGGTCGGCTCGCGCGGATAACCCAACCAAAGCGACCAAACTACGCTGCGTCCCAGAGTTGGTGCAAGATGCAGGATGCAAGATGACGAGGGACAGGTGTCGGTCTAGACTCTTGCACTAGTTTGGGTCGCCAATAGTCGCTGAATTGGGCCGAGTAATCTCCGATAATTCCTACATATGTAGACATATTGAATCGTGATTGACTTCACCTTCCCATGATCAACTCTATATATACCTCATACATATATATACTACTACTGTACCTATCCATCTATGCATAGTTAGCCAACAGATAGATATCGAGGATTACCTGCGGATGCGAAGACTTATGTGTAGGATAAAAGGCAAGCAATAACAAAAGTCCTCTTTATAAAATCATCTAGTTTTACAAATATACGTGCCCACTTTCTGGCGACGTTGGGATTGAAATCTTGGAATATCAACTCTGTATATAGTAAGGCGGTGAGTGGGTTGATGCAGGTTTTATGCTTACTATCTCGTACATCAATCTGATCATACTAGTATAGTCTCCTGTTCTACCTACGTTGCTCCTACCTGTAGTACCTTGAAACAGACCTCGGCTCTCTGTATTATATTTAGTGTTTTAAACGGCTTTTGGGTGCCAATTAACTTAACACCCCACTCTAGACGGTTACAATCTGTCACATTCCTCATGTATTCTGCTATGACAACTACTAGAGCACCGTGTATGTTTATTTATGCAGCTAGACATCCCAATCGGTTTACTGTACTAAGTTCGTCTATCATTGCCATTTCATGCACCACGATGCTATATCGACTAGTGTAGTTCGGCCCTATCGGTATAATCCACACTGCAACCCAGGGACCCCCCTGACGACGAGGTTGATGATAGCCATTCAGTTCCCAGTTTATAACCCAATTGGGCAAAAAAACATTCTATCCCATGGGGTAGCTACCCCGCATGACCCGCGATTACTCCGAGATATACCCCAGTCCTTTTCCCCAAGATCACTCGCCAAGGTGAACTTCTCCAGAAACGATCACGATGAGATCCAGGTTAACCTAGTCGTAGTGAGGGAGGATTGGAGGGCAGATGAGGCGATTTCTGAGCAACCTCGGGGATATAAAATAGTAAACAAATTGCCACAGCAAGTCCTGAGAATCGACTTACAATCCATTCCATCTTTTGTTGTCAAACAGCCAAGCCAAGTAAACCAAAGATGGGCATCCTTTCAACCAAGTCCATTGCGTGGCTGTCTGTGCTCGCAGCTGGCAGCGTAGCGAATGGGAGCATTCTAGCTCGACCAGATGCTCTCGATTCTTTCATCAAGAAGCAACGGTCCATCTCTCTTCAGAATGTCCTAAACAATGTCGGCCCCCATGGTTCCCGCGTTGCCGGAGCTGGAGCCGGTGTCATCGTAGCCAGTCCCTCCACTGTGAACCCAAACTGTGAGTTCGTTACGAACGTGACCAACAGCATCATTGAGACTGATAGAACGATAGACTTTTACACCTGGAGCCGTGACGCGGCTCTCACGATGAAGATGATGGTTGACGAATTCTTGCTTGGCGAGACACACCTTGAATCCTACATTAAGGACTACATACACTCCCAGGCAGTACTCCAGTACGGCAACCCCCGTTTTCCCCCCATCATTCCTTCTAATAATAGTCTTTGGGTTCTGTTCCAATTGTCTGCTACATAAACTTTAAGAAGTCATTTTCAACCATTGACCCCTAGTCTCGAACAGAACTGTCACCAATCCGTCTGGAACGTTTCTTCCCAACGGCGCCGGCCTCGGCGAGCCCAAGTACAACGTTGATCTTACACGATTCAATGGAGCTTGGGGCCGCCCGCAAAGAGACGGCCCAGCCCTCCGTGCCATTGCACTAATCACATATAGCAATTGGCTTATTTCGCACGGCCAGGGGCGCGAGGCGAAGACCGTCGTATGGCCTATCATCTCCAACGATTTGTCCTACGTTGGCCAATACTGGTACGTCAACTTGCACCCTCAAGCCCTGCAAGCGTGGTGATCCTTGTCTAACTTACATAAAGGAATTCCACTGGATTCGATCTTTGGGAAGAAGTGCTAGGCTCAAGCTTCTTCGCGACCCAAAACCACCTCCGCGCGCTCGTGCAGGGTGAGGCCCTTGCAAAGAGCCTCGGGGTCCAATGCACCGGCTGTGATCAGGCCCCCCAGGTGGCTTGCTTCTTGAATGAAGCGTACTGGAACGGCGAGTACTTCATCGCCAACATCAACAATAATTATGACCGCACCGGCAAGGACGCAAACACGATGCTTGGTGCTCTTTCCATATTCGATCTACACGCTAGTTGCGACGATGCTAGTATACAGCCTTGCAACAGTCGAGGCTTGTCGAGTTTCAAAGCTTTCGTTGATGCTTTCCGCAACTCGACTCTGTACCCCATTAACAAAGGCATACCCAAGACACAGGGTATCGCTCTTGGCCGGTATACAGAGGATGTATACTTTACCGGTAATCCATGGTTCGTGAACGTCTTAGTCTTATTAGGATAAGATGCGTTTCTAACAATTTGTAACAGGTATCTTATCACCTCGGCCGCCGCCGAGTATCTCTACGACGCTGTAGCGCAATGGAAGCACCAGGGCTCACTAACCATCGATGAGACCTCGCTCGCTTTCTTCCAGGACATCTACCCAGCCGCAAAAGCCAAGACTTACACGTCCTGGGCCCAATTCATCGAGTTCACTCGCATCTTGAACGCCGTAACCGACTACGCCGATAGCTTCATAGCAGTGCTCCAAAAATACACGCCAGCGGATGGGTCGCTATCCGAGCAATTCAACAAGACATCACCCTTCAACCCGACTTCAGCGGATGATCTGACATGGTCCTACGCGGCTTTCGTGACCATGGCCGAGCGCCGAGCCGGCCAATACCCCCCAAGCTGGGTCCCGGCTAAGGGCTCGACCGCTCTGCCAAAGCAGTGCACATCCGGCTCGACCAAAGGCCGCTACGCGCCAGCCACGGCGGCCGGCGCCCCGAACGTCACGGCGACGTGCACCGCGAACGTACGCTTCGAGGTCAACGCCACGACGTACTACGGCGAGAACGTCCTCGTGGCGGGCAACACGACGGACCTCGGCTCCTGGGACGTCGCCAACGCCTGGCCCCTCGACGCCTCGGGCTACACGGACCATAGGCCCCTGTGGGCCACGACGATCGCGCTCACGGCCGGCGAGACCATCAACTACGCGTACGTGCGGCAGGAAGATTGCAGCCAAGACCCGATCTGGGAGGCGAAGACTGCGAACCGCACGCTTGTCGTGCCCGCTTGCGACCCCAACGCGGACCCCGATGCCGTCCTTGTCGTGACGGATGATGCGTGGCAGGGGCCGGCGGGCACCTCTGGCGGTTGCTGAACACGTATATAGTCTCGTGGGTAGACGATTAAGTATATGTAATTGATACACAAGTACCTGAGATAGAAAAAAAGAGTACTAATGTAACCTTGTCCCCTCGTGATTGAGTTCTATAGAGTCTTCATTATCGTCGCGACGAAACTACTATGCAATATATAGTTCAACTAAGTTCCTTTTCAGCTAGGATATGGTAGAGTGGTTTACTTACACACGATGGAGAGCGAGCTGTCCGTGGAAGTAAATAAATCTGCTTTCTACCCCTGGAAGCGACATATTCACTCACGTCTTGTGAGTAATTAACTCGATTGATAAAGTCGAGGAGGCCGTGAACACTTGTGGCTAGACTTGGAAAGATACTTCGACGAGAGAAGTCGCAACGTGATTGGCTCCGTATGGAAACATTGTGGTTCTCATTTTGCTTCCGAAGTAGATTCTTTGCACTATGTAAGGTGATCGATCCTCACGCGAACAACCTCATTTCTAAAAATCCCCAACCGCAAAAACTTACGGTGTCGTTACCGACTTTAAACAGAGTGCACACAAGGATCATTGGCATGTTTCTATGTCGATATTTCCTGTAAATGACTGAAATTGATCAGATCTATCTGGCTATGCTGACGCGTACATGACTCCCAAAGACTTGATGCCCGAAACATAGGGTGTGTACCGGTCAGGAAGCATAGCATTCTCTTTTTTCAATAACCTCTAACACCTGATCTATATACCCTAGTTGGTGTACTCTTGCTGTAAAAGCTTGGCAATTGTGTTAAGTCTAGAAAATGGGGTTAATAAATGATCCAATGCTTGATCAGGATTTGAGGGACATGGATAACTTACTGAATATTGCTTGTGCCCTCATAGATGGCTCCAATCTTGCTATCTCGCCAGAACTTCTCCGCAAGACCTTCACGCACGAAACCCATGCCACCCATCCATTCCACAGCTAGACCGCTGACGCGGCCGGCAACCTGGGAGGCGAACAGTTTGGCCATGGCGGCATCTTGGACGAAAGGCTCGCCCGCTTCCTTCTTCCTAGCCGCATTGTAGACTAGGGCACGGGCGGCCGCAATTTCGGTGTATGATTGAGCGATCTGGTGCTGCATTCCCTGGAACTCGCCGACGAGTTGTCCGAATTGCTTCCTGTCGTTCCAAACGTACCTGACAGCGTTCTCCCACGCACCAAGAGCAAGGCCAGTCATCTGAGCAGCAATACCGATACGTCCTTCATTCAGGATGCCGATGGCATACTTATAGCCATGACCCCTTTCGCCAAGCAAGTTCTCCTTGGGAATTTCGACGTCATCGAAGCTGAGAACGCAAGTGCTGCTGGCCTTGATACCCAGCTTCTTCTCCTTCTTGGCAATCTCGAAGCCCTTGGTGCCCTTCTCGACGATGAAGGCTGTGATACCGCGATGGCCCTTGCTCAGGTCGAGGTTTGCGAAGACGATGAAGAACTGGGCTTCCATCGCGTTCGTGATCCACATCTTACCGCCCGAGATCTTAAAGCCGTCGCTCGTTTCGGTGGCCTTGGTAGCGAGTTTAAAAGCATCGGACCCCGACACAGGCTCACTCAGGCAAAAGCTGCCGACCGTGTTCGTGGCCAGACGAGGCAGGAACTTCTTCTTGAGGTTGTTGGTGCCCCATTTCATGATGGCCGTGTTAACCAAAGTGTTGTGCACATCGACCATAACGCTTACGCTCGGGTCGACACGAGCTAGCTCCTCGATACCGATGATGGCTGATGTGAAATTCATGCCGGCACCGCCGTACTCCTCGGGAATCTCGACGCCCATGAAACCTTGCTCAAAGAGCTGCTCAACGAGGGCCGGGTCCATCTGCTCGGCTTCGTCCATTTCGCGCACTTTCGGTAAGACGACCTCATTGGCAAACTTGGCCACGGCGTCTTGCATAGCTGCCTCGGTCTCGGACAGATGTGTTATGGGAGTAGGGGGAATGCTAGAGATGTCGGTACGGCGGCTGGGAGTGGCGGATAGCGGCCTTACTCTGAGCGAGGGAGGGGAATAATCTTAGTACACTTTGTAACTTGCCGTTGTGAAGCAGACATTTTGTAGTGGACTTACTGCTGTGCGTTCAGTGTATGTGACGGGCGTATGCATCGTGGCGACGTCGACGAGACCCTTGTAGCGACACCATGACCCCTCCGCACAGCCGGCCTTAACACTCTGGCAAATGACGACATTGTAGAAAGCAATTGAGGTTACACGACGGGATATAGTAGTCAAGAAAAAGTACGATCGACCGTCTTTTGTCTGAAATTATTATATTTAATTTTAGAAAAAGCGTGAAGTAGTTTGTAAGTTGTCGGTAACGATTTGAAGTGAATAGTCAGTCCTGTCTAACTTCTGTACACAGACACCTCGTTCAGCCGAGGGTAGCCACCCAGCTGGTGGACCTTACCACGGCAATCGCTGGTCACCTGAGGCGCGAGAATCCCGCAGGGTCGCTGCATTCCCCAGCCAAGGGTGGGTCCCGCTCCAGTTCCGGCCCCGCTACAATGACTCCGGGCCAAGTTGACATGTGAATGTATGTTGAAGCGGGTCAGACAAGGGACAGCCACCGCAAGGGATCTTGCCGGCCCGGCAACAGCTGTTACTAAATTTCCAAGAGCTGCCAAGCCCGGAGCTGTCCAAATCTGCAATTATCCAATTATCGACTTCTATCAAAGCAGCCTCGACATCGCCCGACCCTCGGATCCAAGCTCGCCATGGCAGCCCCCATATTACGATCATTGTGGCCGACCGTGGCGCGGCAGCCGATAGTGACGATGAAGACGGCAACGATGAAGAAGACAACGACGCTGTCATCCCAGCTTACCTCGCGCGCCTTTTCGACGACACCGGCACCCAACGCAACACTAAACCAAGTCCTACGAGTACGTAGTAGCAGCCTCCCCGCTATCTCGGCAATCGACTTCATTTCCCCTATTATCTGAAGCGTCTCTCTCCTCTGTGTGTGTGTGTCTCAAAACCGTATAGCTGACACCCTTCGTTTCCCCCCTCCAGGGTGCCCGCAAGCCGCAACGTGCCCGCCACGCCATCTCCCCGGCCCTGTCCGCCACGCGGTGTCCCCAGCAGAAGGGCGTCTGTCTGAAGGTCGGCGTCACGCGGCCCAAGAAGCCCAACTCGGGCGAGCGCAAGACGGCTCGTGTGCGTCTGTCCTCCGGCCGCATGATCACGGCCTATATCCCCGGTGAGGGCCACAACATCCAGCAGCATTCCGTCGTGCTGGTGCGCGGTGGCCGTAGTCAGGATTGTCCCGGTGTGCGCTACCATCTGGTGCGTGGGGCGTTAGATTTGGTATGTTTGTTCCGACCTTTCCCATTTCTATAGTTTGTAGTTTGTTTGATTTGAAAGGGAGGATTTGGAGTCTAGATTCCTGCTTCATTTAGGGGGAACGTCATATGGGATTTTTACTTTGTCTTGGCTACTGTGAAAGATGGCACACTCTATATTTCTCGTACGGTTTAGATATAGAATAAGGGGACTCGGAGACTGTTTCAAATCAAGTTGGTGATGCCGTTGTCCTACCACCCTTCTACCCAGCTCTCGTTGTGTTACAATTTTAGACGCAGCCGTGCATTTTGCTCCATGTTAATAAGCTAATTCTGCTACTTAGGCTGGTGTTTCAAGCCGTATGTCGAGTCGAAGCAAGTATGGTACGAAGAAGCCTAAGAAAGCGTCAGTTGGAGGATAGAAGAACGCTGGCGTCTAAGAACATAAGGATGACACAAATCAGACTACTTAGTGGGGAATAATCACTCTGCTGCCTCCACCAATACCTGTACTATAAAATGTACGCCGTGGGTAATCGGCATTCATTTCAATATCATGATCGTAGAAACAAATTTTATATTTACACATGAAAAAATGAATAAACACGAGATTTGTCTCCAGGGACGAATACCGGGACGCCAGCTGGTCCTTCCGACCGCCATTTGCCGAGCCGTTGTAATGCTTTCAATAACCCGTCATGAGGAGAGAAGAAAAAAAAAAGATATAGGCTACCCATCTATTGTACATGCCTTGTCATAATGTAGTCATCCTGTCACTTATTCCTGCTCTTCATAACCCTGTGGCTTGTCCAGCTTATTGAGATCAAAATATCTTGATGTGCCTACGTTGGAAGTTCTCGTCAGCGCTTGGTGAAAGGGATACATCACTCTGATGATGACTTACAGGAGTAACCTTTCCAGTCAAAGTTTTCCTTCGGGTTACAGTGGCAACGGAGGTCAATTCGCGTTTGCTCGCCCGTTGGGCAGTGGGTGAAAGGAACGTGATAGTATGCAATGTCGTTGAAAAAGTGAATTTCTTCTTTCTTCAAAAGTAAGCCGGCCGCAATGGAATGAACCGGCGCATCTCCCCAGCGCTCGTAGAAAAAGCCTCCATCCTGATCAAGAGATTCAAAGAAATCGATATAGGGTTTAGATCGCAGCCATTCGAGGTTGCCGACTTCGAAATTAGACCACTAGTACCACGTTAGCTTCGGAAGAAAAGAAATACCTAGTTGAACCTACGAAATGACACTTGTTGTAGGTCTCGCCACCGTCGTCGCTGAGAAACCCCATCGAGTTGCCGTCAGCGATATGTTCAGGATAATTTTTCATGAACTTTTTCACACTATCCCACAGCGTTGGAATTGTCTCGACATATTCATACAGACTTAGCACGAAGCTGTACTTTTTCTTGTGCTCAGCCATGTAACGGAATGGATCGTAATGGACATCGCAAAACAACTCGATGCTTGGTTCTACGCGCCAGTACCATTCGTAATTCATCATCAATTCCTGGCGGAAAAAGAAGCCAGACTCAAACCGGCACATGTGGCGGTAGCTGATGGAATCACCGTAGATGATCTTGCGCTGGGCCATATCTTCGCGGACTTTCTTTGCCTTATCCTGATCGATATGATCCGGAAACGACCAATGTTCGTGGGGGATCTCGCCGTAATGCGTCTTGCCTGAGACGAGGGAGGAGGTAACCTTCTTGAAGGTTTCATCGAATGGCTTGTCATTTAAGAAGACCCAGTCGTAATTATATCGACGGTTAAATCGATCCTCAACCTGGCGGATAGATCGAGCAATTTCCCACACATCACTATTCCGTGCCAGAGTGACAAAGGTGGCATTCATACGAGGACCAGGTGCTGTTCCAAGCATATCATTCCAGCCATGATCATTTGGGGTCAGAGCCATCGCGGCTTCTCCAAGATCCGTCTGTTGCTTCGGGGTGCCGGGCGGGGGTCTCGTCGATCCTTTCGTAGGGTCGGAGTCGCTATTGCCCGTGCCGCTGCCGGGCACTGTCGAACCGGATTTCCCAAAGCCATCTACATTGCTTTTCGCTCCGTCAGCGGGCCCCGTACTGCCCGACTTAGTACCTGCGCCCAGTGTGTCCGATATGCTTGATCCGCTGCCGCCATTGAGCACAGACTGCTCCTTTTCCGAGGGACTAGTCACAGGTTGCGTTTTACCAACGTGGAACGAGTCGGGTTGGATACGATAGCCCTGGTTATTCGAAATAAAGTAGAGAACTCCAAGAAACTGTACATAGCGAGGGTTGTTAGAGAAGCAAATATTGACTTTGGAAAACCAGAGAAACAAGGAGAGCTCACGAAGGAGGCGAAGACGATGTATCTCACGATACGCGCATTCCCGGCCGCCATGGTTTACGTCGATTGAGTTGGCAATGATCCTGAGCGCTCGTGTTGTCGTCGTGGGAGAACAAACAAAGCAGTCGATTGCTTCGAACAGCAAGAAAGCAGAGAGGACAAGGTTAAAGGCGGACAGCGCCCAGGATTGTCTAGTGTAGTTGTGGCGGGGCGAACCGAAAAGTGAATTTCCGCCTGTGGCACAGAAAATGACAAAGGGGGTGTCAGGACATCACTTTGTTGTGCAGAAGGTCTTCAAGCACTTAGGCAGCTGAAAACAGTTTTAACTGAATGCACGAGGATCTGATTCCTAGTCTAGGGAAACTCGATGACGAATGCAAGCTATGCGATAGGGAAACACAAGCTAAGGTAAAACTTGGTAGGTTGGTCAATGACCGTGCCTGGATTGAAACAGAAATGGGAATGGTGATGGTGATGAATGGAAGAAGAAGAGAGATAAAAGACTATGTAGGTATAACGTGAAGGTGTACGATCTCTCAAGGATAATTTCAAGCAAGACTGGCTTGCCCGATAGGTATGGATAAGAAGTGGCACGAGGTAGCACCAAGGTAACAAGGAGGTAGGTACACGTAGATGAAAGAAAGAAGAAGAAAAAAAGCTCCTCTCCTGCTACCACCACTATACACCTGGCTAGGAAGTAGGGAGGTAAGTACGTAAGCTTGAGATGACTTGGCCTTTGAGCGAAAGAAAATATAGTGGTAAGTTACAAAATGCGGAGGTGAATTTATACCAGGGGTTGAATGGCGCCGTTTACTTAGTTAATTAGATGTGCGGAGGGGAGATGTGTGGTACCTAGGTATGTAGAATACGAAGACAAAAAAAGAGAAGTCGCACCTTGTCCTACATGGCCGGCTTTGAGGAGACCGCGTCACTGTCCACGCTAGCGTACTACCAGGTAGGTATGTAAATCATTAGATAAACGATCGAGGATCCAGGTACCTCTCTCACTGGCTATCGGTACTCCAGGTAGCCAGAACTCCGGACCCCCTGTACAACTGCCCCTGTCTTAGCTACTGTTGAAGGAGCCACCACTGTCCCTGTAATTCCTCGCATTGAGACTCGCATATTGAGTCTTCACGGAGCCTAGCGGATCTCTTTTGGAACTGGCCGATTGGCGCCTTAATTAGCTGTACCGATTTGTACTGCCACACCTACAATAATGGTTATTTTTGAGGAGGTACAATTAGGGGGCAATGGTAAAGTGTTCTTCTACCCCCAAAAGCAATAATAGTGTTGACGTGCAGAACACTGCCGCAACCTGCTCGACCTACTATTACGAAATATACAGTAAGAAGGTCTGTGTGGCTTTGATCCAGTAGTCATTATAGAACTGAGCATCAGTTGAAAGTGGTGTTTCACACCTTGTTGCTTTCAAGATGTGGATATATACGGAGTAGATTGGGAAGAATAAAGGTGGCTAACAGCGCAGTGTTGTGTTGCATCCGGCAAGGTCTGCTAGCGAAACAGAGCTTGAAGCTTTATGATGTTGATATTGATGTTAATGTCGATGTTGAATTTTGGTAGGATGGACTAACTTGGTTTAATAAAGTTCCTGCCTCTTGAGTCCTGTATAGAAAGTAGGTACCTAGGTACCAGCTCCACAAACTGCTCTACTTATACTCTACATGTCACGTGCCTGACGTGCTGAGAAAGTGCTGAGAACAGAACAGTGAGAACAGACCAACTGCCACCAAAGGAGGTATGTACCTACCTACCTAAGCAGGTAAATCTCAATAGCAGACTAAACTAAATTGTCAAAGCTTGCCGCCACCTGGCTCTCTCCGTTACAATACCTAAGCAGTACCACGATCTGATATCGATCACGGTGCAGCATCAGCATCATCTTCTCCTAGCGACAGGCAGAATAAGCCCTTGTTTTGTTTATATCCTATCCTTCAGCTTTGTTTCTGCTTCTGCGCTTCCATTCAGACTCAGTCAGCATCGTCTCCAGATTACGTGGCTGTTGCCGTTGTTCTTTGCAGCTGAATCCCTCGACCGGCCAACCAAACCTTGCCCGCCCACCCGCCTGCTCGCTCGCTCGCTCGCGCCCACATCATGATCAAGCATTTCCCTCGTCCTACCTATTCCCAGACCTTCCACTTCTCCTAGCTGTAAGACTTTTCTTCTTCTCCTTCTTCTTCTTCCTCCCTTTCTTCGCCTTATATGCATACTTTGGAAAGCCTTGTGCTTGAGTCTCCTTGTATTCTTCGTAGCTTCTCCATTGTACAAAGGTACCGGGGGCGTGCGTTACAGATTCGCATTCAACCTGCGCTCTCCCGCAAACCTATAAACCTACCCCTCCATTCTAAATAAATCACAGCCCAACATCCTCGCACTACGCATTACATTCTCAACCCTCACAAAAACACCCCAGCACCCTTCTTGGATGCGCTTTCCTCT
Organism: Xylaria sp. FL1042; assembly: GCA_022495085.1. Lineage (NCBI taxonomy): Eukaryota > Fungi > Ascomycota > Sordariomycetes > Xylariales > Xylariaceae > Xylaria > Xylaria sp. FL1042. Next base: position 16,581 of record MU380321.1, read on the forward strand.
ACTGAATCACCTCCCTCAGTCCATAATCCACCTATGTGACATAGCTTTTGTTCATCAATCACCTGCTTTCCTGACTTCCTCAAGTTCTCGCATCCGGCAAAGATGACTTATGTATAGCTACTACCAATCGTCGCTTGCTACATCTTAGGCTGTTGCTGACACCAGTTCTACATTAGTAGAGTCAATCCTTTCAACCATTCACATTGACTTGCGACATCTCGGCTACCATCTAAAAAAAAACTTACCACCATGTCCAACATGGGCTCAGCTGGCCATAACCAGTCCGCACCTGGCTTTGGCCAGGCATACGATCCATTCGCCGATCTCCGGGGCGATTATGACAACGCGGACGAGGCCCTCAATTTTGAGGATACTTACGACGGCCTTGGCGACCAGCTCGATGAGACTGATGACGCCTTCAACGATGACACCTTCGGAGATAGCGCTGCCGACGCAGGCGGCTCTGTTGGCAAGGATTTTGACTTCTTCGGTGCCACCGCTAAAATCACCAGTGCTATGGAAGAAGAGCATCAGCGATTTAGCCTTCAACAGCGGACCTCGAGAACTGTTCGCGCACCGGCCGCACAGGATTATAACACCGGTTACACCTACCAACCCAAACCACCTCTGCCGAAGTCTATCCGCAGTGGATATGAGAAGTACAAAGAAGAGCCAACTGAGCTTCAGATAGATGCTTCGATATGGGGTGTTGTTCCCAAGAAGCCCACAACCCCGGCCACTGTTTCTCAACCCCCGGCTCCTGGGCGGAAGATGATGAGTTTGGAAGAGGTCGAAGCAGCGATGCGCGCTGGGGCGAAGCAGACTCCTCCAGTGGCACCCACTCCTCAAGCTCAAGTGCAACCCCAGTATCATGGTCGAGAGTATCAGGCACCTGCAGAAGCTACTTATTCGCAGCAAGAGCGGCTTGATCCTATTCGCCAGCCAATTGATGGCCGCCACCAGCGAGGTTTCCAGACTGGTGAATACCAGCAGCCAGGAGCTCAGGGCATCACCCATGGACATCCCATCACAATTTTACAGCGTCCTCCTAGGCACAGTCCATCAGCTCCAGGTCCTGTTATGCCTAATTCCATTTCTCAGTCTCAACAGACACCTTCGGTTGCCCCAACTCAAATTCTGCAAAACCCGAATCGTTTGTCAGCTGAGAGTACTAGGATGGCACTCCCCGTACACCCGCCTCTAAAGCCTCAGAGCACAATTGCACGTGGCATTCCGGTACAAAATTCGCTCTCCGACTTATCTGAGCGGGAGAAGGCCGCTTTTGTGGAGGCTGAAGCCCGACGTGCTAAACGCAACCACAAGATTCATCTTATGTCGGGAAACAATGGCTTAATGACTCCCCAAGATAAAAGCTTCATTACTAGAATTCAACTTCAACAGTTAGTATCTGCTACAGGAGATCCGAGCGAGCTGGGCAACGAGGCGGCTCTAGCCGAGGACTTTTATTATCAGGTCCTCAGCTCCCTCAGGGCTGGACAGCGACCCAACCCGAATCAACCGCTCAACAATTTTGCCCAGACATACTTGTTCCAGACCGGTACTCGTCGGGGTGGCCCAAGACAACATGGTCCTCAGAACCATGTGCAGCGTATGGAGCAACAGGTACAACGTGCTGTTGAGGCTGCTAAGAACAAGCCAAAAAATAAACAGTTGGTCATCGAAGGCAGCCTCGGCAAGATCTCATTTAGTAATGCGAAGACGCCGAAGCCTTTACTGAATATAAAGCGAACGGAAAGTGGATCAGACGCCAACCGCCCAGCCAGCGGTCAACGAACACAGCCCGCTAGCAAAGGCCACGATAAGAAGGATACACTTCGCGATATCGAGAACGTTTACCTAACACTCATGAAGATGGAGGATCTTACTCGCAGTATGCCTCCGCCGAATGGGTCGACTGACCAAAGCTTCGCCGACAAACAGGACGAGTTCAACAAATTGAATGAACAATTGTGGAACTATCTTAGGGTACATGAGCCTATTAGCAGTACAATTGTGCACCCCTTTATCAGTTTCATATCGTATCCGAAAGGCAAGAGGGCTGTTCCTCGTGTTTTCCGCTACCTTTCGCACACACAACGTACTACTATTCTAACTATGATTATCATCCATCTTGATCAGCTTGATGTTATTCGAGGCGCCCAGGTACAGACTGGAGAGCCCATCTCGCTTGATGCTGCTACCCGAGAGCGTATCGAACTATTTTCTTTAGCTGTCATGCCGAGTCTATTTCAACTCTTAAACGAATCTGATCTTGACATTGTCACCGGTGTGCTTGGATTGATCACACAAAACATAAACGTGGATCTCGTTGCACGAACTCGTATTGGCGTGTCAATGTTGACCATGATCCTAAGCCGCGCGGAGCTTATTAAACAGGCCGGTCAAGCGAACGAACAAAGCTGGCAGCAATGGTAAGTGCAACTGATAAATCTATGTATTAAAGACGGATTGCTGACGTCAGCTATAGGGTCGCTACATTCAACCTGTTCTTCAATACTTTAGAGCCTACACTTCACAACATTTTCCCCGGTACTGTGACTTCCGGCGAAGATATCTATGTTTGGCAATTCCTCGCCGCCATTGGCATAGGCGCCAGCCCTGATGAACAGCAAAGACTTGTTTTTGCCGTAAAAGACCGTGTCATGGGCACTGTTGGCCTAGCTAAGACTCTTCCTCCCGACATGGCGAAAGGACGTCTCGACAACGTCAATCTCTTCATGCGCTCCATAGGTCTTGATGTTGAGCTATTGAATTAATATATTACAAACAGGGATGGATTGGGAGACGAAATAATGCGTTACTTACATCGAATGTTCTATTCCCGATATGATGGGACTGAGATACAAGTTTCAAACAGGCTAAGAATTGGCTTTATTACTATATCTATCAACGGCATCGCGAAAGACTCTAGCCTCAATGGCACATTAGTTAAGAGTTCTGCGGGAACTTCACGTGGCATTGCAAAAGAAGATAGGTCGATGAATTTATTAGGGCTCCGACGAGTTCTTTTGATACTGAGGGATGGAGCGCTAGGAGGTCTGGAAAGTTAGTGTACCTATACCTTGGTCTTAACGAATAGGCCTATATGAGATATCGTGTGTAAATAGCAAGTAAAAGCATTGGCAGCGAAGAGTTTTCAGCATTGTCATAGCGACATCTAGCCTATGATGATAAAAAAAGTCCTTTTCTTGTCTTATGTGTGACATTCTAAGATGTAAAAAAGTGTGGCCGTGTTCTTAGCTAGGGGCATAGTGAGACTCAATTATGAGTAGTGTGACCAGAGCCATACTACGTTGGCCGAGCCCTCTCACTACGTTGGCCTGAAACCCACTTAGCTGCATGTTAGTGCAGCCACCCGACAAGAAGTCATTTCACTCTATGTAGATACATCAACTATACCAGCTACATGTATTGGAGCTGTTTGAATTGACTAACTCTTGAATTTTTCGATTTATTTGGTGTTGCGAAACGAAGTAGTTAATAGTTGTACAAGCTATTTCGAAAGGTGTACGCACCTGCGCGCGGCCGCTACAATCCGAAGAGCTGACTCGCAAGTGTCTTTTTTTTTTATTTTTTATTTTTTTTACTACCTATTTATAGCTAATTCGTTAAAAGCTTCGAGAGAATAAAAAGATGCTTTAATAAATGTACTTATTAAGGGTGCTACAAAGGATGAAAATGCCCTTGGGTGGTGGCTGAACTAGCATGCAGTTAAGTGGGTTTCTGGCCAACGTAGTGAAGAGACTCGGCCAACGTAGGATGGCTCGTGTGACCAGAGTAAGATAGCCTATAATAAGTTCGCCTGGGCCTTGCCCCATTTCTTCTTAATTGGTCTTCCATACCTCCACATAGGAATTGACAAAGTATCTATCTAGCTTGGAGATTTATACTTCCTCGAGTGATTATTCTGTTGCTTACTTCTGTTTCAACCGGTGTCTTTCCACAAAACACTTGACTTGGGACGCATTCACTCATAATAGTCTCTCGTTATAGTCATGAAAGATCATTGACTTCCCCGAACACGCGAGACTGGTTCTGAGAATCTACGGAGCTAGTAAGTAGCTTAGTTAGAGATTGGCAGGAGAGTCCACCTTACGCCGGATTTATTCCAAAACATCAGAAAAGTCAGAGCCAAGCTCGTAGAAAATTTCGCCGATGACGAAAGATTGAGCGCTATGTGGATGGTTATGGCCTTCAGCGTCAAAGTTGGGAATCCACGGGGGCAATCCTGGTAACTCCCGGATGAAATATACCGAGTGGTATCAATCATGGTAGTAATGGAGGGTCATGAGAGCTAGAGCGTCAAATACAGATGTGAGGGATGCCTACCCATCGCACGACAAGTCATTTTGGAACAGGGGCCTACTAAAAAGGTCGCAGTCAAAGTACATGAAAGGAATAGAGACAATAAATATATCCACGCTAATTAGAGCCTGATTGTCTCAGGGGAAGGGACTAGCTGTCTACCCTCGTTTCTTAAAGATATATGCATAATAGTAACGATTCAGGCAGAGCGACAGGCCTTATAACGCCGCTTCTTCACGCTTTTTGAAAACGCCGAACGATGGCCCCGTACCTCCAAGAACGCCACCCAATGCAAATATTAGGTAAGTCTGCCATTAATCGATTTCCATCTCCGTATTTTTGAACGCAACCGACTTTCCCTTGGCGTTGGTAGACTTCCGGGGCGCGGAGGCTGACGTAGTTGTAGTCGCCCCTTTGCCCTTAGCTGAACTTCCTGATGGCGTCTTCTCAAGCCCAACCTCGTTCTTAACCCCGTTCTTAAACTCGGTCTTAACGTCGTCAGTATCTTCCAGTTTCGTACTCCCTTCAGGGCCATCTCTCATAGCACTAATAGCCTTCAAAAAGTCGTCTGTGTTCCACTGAGATTGCAACTGCTCCGAGTCGCTGCTACTGCTGCTGTCTATTTGAATAACTTCGAGTTCTTTCCCCTTCCCCTTGCCTTTGACTTTATTATCATCCTTGTCTTGGCCGGCGGCTTTTATCTTAGCATTGCGGTATACGAGGTTGTTGTTGAACACATCCCACGACTTCGCACTCTCGTCATCCTCGTAGTGAAGCCGGCTCCATGCCTCCGTCTGCACCGTACGTAGTCGGTCTGCCATGGTCTCCGTCGTCAGCTCGCCGCCACCCGAGTCGGCGCTCTTAATCGACATGTGAATCGCGCGAGCACCCGCGCTCGACGCAGTCGCCGGTACGGCGTCTTTACCAGCCACACCGCCCGCGCCTTCACGGCGGCTCGTCCGCTCCTGCTCAGACATGGCATCGATATGGTGAAGTTGTGGACGGAGCTGAATTATTGCGGAAGCGGGAGTGAGATAAAGATGTTCTGAAACATGGTATATATATCAGTATGAAACACTCAATGAAAAAAGAAAGCAAGAGTAGAACGATAGAGAGGGGATGGCAGGCCCTAAGGCAGACTCACTTCCTTTGAAGACGCCGACCATATATTGGCATTCCGTCTCGGACTCGGCGGGGATCTGTCCACCAAGCGTCTTCGTCCGTAAAACTTTATCTTGGCGCACGGCCTCGTTCCAATCCATCATGTCGATGTCTCTCTCGAACTCGTCCCGGCGCTTACTGGGCCGCATCGTCGAGACGCCGACGCCAAAACCGCCAGCCAAACCGTGGGTGCCGCCGTTCTTGGCCGCCAAGCTCTTAGCAAGGGCTCCGCCCCAGCGTTGGCCCTTGTCGCGGTCGTAGTCGGCGAGGGCGTGACTGACGGGCACGTCGACCTCGATCATGCCCGAGCGGTTCTTGATGCGAATCTCGCTGATCTGTGTTGGCTGGTTGATGGGGCCCTGCTGGTTCGGATGTTGCATGATGATCAGCTTGCGGCCCTTTGCGAGCGCGGGGTTCGCGTAGACCTTGTAGCTGGCGACGATGGGGTCTGGGTCCGCCGCGGAGGCGTCCGCGGTGGTGTCGGCCTCCATGACTACCTGAAAACCGTTCTGTTCGTGGCCTAAAAGTGAGAGGCCTAAAGACAATGTCAAGTTATGAGATGAGTAGATAGAGATGGACCTTCATTTTTTGGTGGGGCTCACTCTTATGTACCTGCACCTTATCATGAATCGTGGGGCTTATCTCAAAGTTACCTACTTAGCCCACCTATATGGTAGGTACTTAGGTATCTCGAGATACCCACCTGGATTGAGTGGCTATTCCCGGGTAGGTGCCGTCCTTAAGGGTGCTTGCTCGATATCTTACTACTTGCATATGCAGATATATAGTTCGGCCGAATCTGCACGGTGTAAATATATAACTCCTATTCATGGATTACGACCTTGGAGCCTACAATTTACCTAGTGGTTTCAATCGGGCTGCCTCAATGCAAGCCACCAGCTCCCTCAAGACCACACCTCCCTTTTAGGTGGCGGGGGCTGTGTACACTACAGGGGCAGTCTACGACATAAGCTGAAAAAGATACCCCGTATTCTAACCTAAATTCAACTCGGCCATTTCCAGTTATCGTATGATTTCTTTTACTTCCTTCTTGTACAATTTAGAAGGATGTATGATCCGCACCTGTCACAGCAATGTGGCTAATCGATACGACAGTCCTTGAGTTGCGGTTCCAAGCGAGGCCCACATTGCAGTCGTATGCCATTTTATCACACACGTGGGAGGAGGAAGAGGAGGTTTCGTTCCAAGATTTCCATGATATCGAGGCTAGAACTAAAAAGAATGGCTTCAAGAAAATCACGGCCGCATGTGAGCTGGCGCGTCTCGAGGGGCTTAAGTTCTGCTGGGTCGATACATGTTGCATCGACAAAACGTCGAGCGCTGAACTGAGCGAAGCTATCAACTCTATGTTCCGGTGGTACAAGGAGTCTGCCGTGTGCTTTGCATATCTGGGAGACTTGCTCCCGGATCCTTTTGAGAAAAGAATTAGCAATTTCGATCAGGAGCTTGGGAAATGTGCGTGGTTTCGGCGTGGGTGGACACTACAGGAACTTATCGCTCCGCGCAAACTCGAGTTCTTTGATAGAGATTGGAATGCGCGAGGTACGAAAGCGGAACTTATAGATACACTGCAGAAGATCACGGGTATCTCGGCCCTAGTTCTAAAAAGTTCGGAGCATCTGCGTGAAACGCCCGCCGGAACTCGGATGTCATGGGCTGCGGATCGTCAAACAAAGAGAGTAGAAGACATTGCATACTGCCTTCTAGGGATATTTGATATCTACATGCCACTCATATACGGTGAAAATGAGAGGGCATTCACCCGATTGCAGGAGGAGATTATAAAGGATAAGCATGATCTATCCATATTTGCTTGGAAAGCGGGACCATATGATCAAAAATATCGTGGACTTCTAGCCCGATCTCCCTCCGAGTTTCGATCTTGTCGAGACGCGCAAATCTCGTACCACCTGAAAATGACCACAGATTACGCTATAACGAACCGTGGCATACAACTTCATACCTTACTGGGCACGGACGATGATGGAAACTATCTGCTTCCCCTAGGATGCACATTAAGGGAAGAGAGTGACCCATTTTCCAAGAAACGAAGCAAATTAGATGACAAGGACTCAGTCGGGGTTTATCTCAAGAAAACACCCAAATATGGTCTGGTGAGGGCACATCCCGATAAGCTTCACACATACAAGGGATGGACAAGCGCTATTCTGTCACGACACGGGATCAAGCGGATCCATGTCCCTCGGGATATCAGCGCCTTCGAGTGTCTAGCAATAGAAGGGCACCACAGTCTAAGTATTCGCATCGGAAAGGGCAACTTTCCATTCGATATCATAAGAACTGGGCCTGAGGAGGCTTGGGACGCAACCTCCCAGATGTTTATCACGATGGCCGATCAACGATTCACTGGATACTGCCGTCTTCGTATCACTACATCTCACCAACCGCCGGTCGAATGCATCCTGGTGTGCGGCCTAATGCGGATCCCAAGTATCGACAGGAATAGCATCCCTATCAACGAGGAAGGCGTACACGTCCGGGCCTGGTGCACTACCTTCTCTCCGTCCTCCCCAATGTGGGCTGAACTCTGCGATCTCACCAAAAGCCAGGAAGTCCACGACCTTCTCCACCTACGAAACAAGGTGGACAAGAAAGTGGGCAAGTCTGAGTCAGATAGGTGCGTCGCTGAGACCATGTCGGAAATCGTGTTTGTGTCGGTATCGGCCGAGAAAGAGCAGAATCTTGGCATATGGTCGTTCCGCATCAAAATCTCTATCGAATGCATACCTCGGCGGCCGCAGAGAATTACAGATGTTGAAAACTGACTTAGAGCTATGAGCCGTCATACCGACAGAAAAGCAAATGACCTGCCAAAGACTATATCCATCATTTTCTTTCTAGAATAGCACGAGAAGCTGTTCGAAGGGAAAAAAAAAAAAAAAAAAAAAAAAAAAAAAGACTTGTTCACTTGACCTCATTGGTCGCAAGACTAGCAACGCGACTATATCATGTAATTGGACGACTCTGGAAGGGATTGAATAACACAAAATAGAAAATTACCACGTTGCTGTTTCTACGTAGGGATATTCTCGGATTACAGAACGAGCCCTGTCTCTGGAGATTCAATGCACATTTTCAACGTGCCATGGTGATGTAAGGGTCATGACAAATGTCTGAGTTATCCAAGCTAATTAACTGGGCCTGTTTCTACACGACAATGTTTGATTCCATCTCTTGAAACATGATCTGCACTGGTGTACACATCCTGTTAAGACATTTCTCGATAACAAATTCGGACAATCATATATCTGTGGTGACGTAAACGGCATTTTCTCGGTCATGTCACCCCTGTCACCCCTTAGCTATCATCTCAATTCCTTGAACCAAGTTCATAAAGTCAAGTTGAAAAGAATGCTCGCTGTTAGTTATATGCAGATCTAAGTCAAAGTATATACAAGAAATCAGGGCACGTTTCAATATCTCATCGTGAAACCCATCTGACTCCGATCAAGGAGTAACAAAGATGATGCCAGGCGTTGATATGCCATCAAAAAAAGCTTTCTTCGATCTGATCCTTGCGCTCAATCCATGATCGCAACCTCTGATCCGTGTTGTGTGTTTACCATTGATTCAACAATGGTAGGGACAGCCTACTCGCACTGAGACCAGTAGGGGCCGGTCGCCACGCATGTGTAGGGTGACTGGCACTGAGTTGGTCCTGTGTAGCCGATACCACCGCACTATGATGTCGTTACGTTAGCCTCAATACGCTCATTAAAGATCTTATATCGAGTATACGCAAAAATGGGTGTCATTCTTACCTGACCCCATTGAGGAACAGTACCCGTCGCGGTTGACGTCGGTGAGGTAGTCGTCGTCGTGCTAGTAGGCGAAGTGGTCGGAGTGGATGTTTTAGTAGTAGTTGATGAGGATGTTGAGCTGCCACCGCCGTTTCCGCCACCGCAAGGTGAGCCGGTGTCGAGGATGGATTTGGCCTGCTGGGCGTAGGTGCATCCGTCGACGACGTTGGAGTCGGAGAAGCCAGCGCTCCACATCATGATACCACCGAAGCGAGACTCGCCCTTGACGCTCTCGATAATGGTCGCCAGCTGGTCGGGGGTCGCGTAGTAGGTCTCTCCGGTAGGGCTGCCGTTGGCGCCGAGGGGAGCGGCTGGGACACCAACAAAGATCTTGGCGTTGGCTGAGGGCGTCTGGGCCGTGTAGTCAAGCCATCCATCGTAGTTGAAGGGCGCGTTGCCGTTGATGGGGAGAGCGCACGGGTAACTGTCAGAATCCAGGGGTAAGTAACTGCCGGGTACCAATACAGACTCTTGTGGTACATAAGGTGAATTTTGCGTGCATAAGGAAACAAGTACTCACGTGTAGTTGTTGTTGTTGTAAAACTGAGGCCAGAGGTAGTCAAACTGCGATCCATTGATAACGACGCCCATGTTGGGCTCCGGTATAGGGCATTGCGGCGCCCCCGTAATATAGTATGTGTTGCTTGAGTCTGACTTGAAGTTGTCCCTCAGCGTAGAGATCATGTTCGGGTAGTATTCATTGCCTCGGTTCAGCTCTAGGTCGAAGTCGAATCCATTGACGAAGGCGTCGCCGAACGGTCGCTGAACCGACGTGTCGCCAGAGTTACCGTACGCCTTCCAGAGGTAGTTGCCGATCTGTGTAGCTTCGTCTGCCGAGGCTAGTGAATACGCTCCCGAGGCGCCGCCGAGAGAAAGAATGATGGTGACGCCGTTGCTCTGGCATGTCGTGATGGCTGCTGAGAGAGCATCGCAGTTCTGGCCCTCTCCCGAGTTACTGATAAAGCACGACTGACCAACTGTGCCGGAGGGAATTGTGTTTCCGCTGCCAAATTGGTATAGGAAAGCCAACACGATAATATCGATACCAGCGTCAGCTGTGCAATAGGTGGACAGATCGTTGTTCTCGATCGTGCCTCCACCGTTCTGACCCCAGTACACCACATTCAGACCACTTGACGCGCGAGTCTTCAAAGAAGTAGGCAGAGCCGTGACGGCTCCGGCCAGGAGGCCGAGGCCAGCCGATACCTTGGTGAAATGCATAAGGAATGTTACTATCTAAGTTAAGGAATGTGTGTGCCAAACTAGTAGGCTATAGAAAGGAATGATAGACGGCTGCCAGTCCGGAATGCCCAGGTCGAAGTGTGGTGAGCCAAGCAAGAGACGACAGACATTGTATCGCGGCGCCATGGCATATTTGTAGTTCTCCCGGGTAATGACCTCGTGGTGCGCCTCCACTACATTGAGCCTCTCCTCCTATCCTTGGAGGCAGGCCGAGTGTGCCTCGTGGGAGCCAAGACACGTTACATGCCGACGCAAAAGGCAAGTGAACATGCCCATTTTAGAGGAGAATGAATACATCGACACCTAGTAACATGCCAGGAGCGGATCCACGGCGAGACATATGACCATCACCCGTCTAGCAGGGGCTGGACGGCTGCCGATAGGTGGGAGGTAGTGAGATAGACTTGGCCAGCAAGCAGCTCCTAGACAGGAGTCGGCGCTATATCGGAAAGGGGAGTTGACTCTGATCCTTTTAAGATCGCGAGTCCACGAGCGAGCTTGAGAGAGCAAGCATCATAGCGCATCGCAGCGCATCGTAGCGTCACGGAGCGGACTGGGTCCCTCCCTCGCGGCCTCCGATGCAGCAAATCCAGGGCGCGCCGTCGTCGATTTTCCTGCTCACTATTCCTGACGCGTAACGTGGTGCGACGGGGTACCATCCTAGATGCTCAAAAGGGCTGCTGCAAGCCGAGGTGGAGTTGATCAGAAGATGAAGGGGGGGTTGAAAAGGACGCCACTTCTATCTTAATCTGCTATTTATAAGAGCTTATTGGTTTCAACCCAAACACTCGTCCGTATCCTGCGACTATGGAGACTGCCCTTTTCGGAAGGTGTCTGGTCAGATGGCTTTCAATGCTATGGTACTTTTTAGTTAGTGCACAGTAGTGTGTAGATTAGCATTGTAGTACCTGCATTAAATGATAAGCGAATTGGATCGCATGGGGGGAAGGAAAGAAGGAACGAAGGAACGAAGGCGATGATGTTATACGTAAAGGACGAACGAAGCCGTCACCGTAGTGTACCTGTTTGTTTCAGAGAATTACTACTAACCTTGGTATACGAGCGTAGCATATAATACGCTAGAAAATGGTGTGAACTTGACTCGCCGAGAATGAGCGATATTGAGAATGCGTGATGATATCGAAACGACGCACCTATTTAGAGCATCATGTTTCAATATCTACTAATTAATTGGTGCATGTAACGATGCCATGCACGTCATACCAAGTACTACACAGGTGAGTACTTAGTAGGTATAATGCCAAGATGCCCGCCATAGATGGTTACACCGGAACGGGCGACTTGTGAACCCCCGAGCAAGTGCCCCGATTTCGACTGCGATTGCCCCCCGATGCAGATCCGGCGCCCGGCAGCCGTGCATATTTCGCATATCTACTAAAGTTACCTGTAGTAGATAGGTCTTTCCTATCTGGCGCTTGTGCTAGTCACCTGCAGCAATACCAGGACAGTCTTTTTATGTATGATCATCCTCCTTCCTCATGCTGCTCAATTGAGCCACATTAAACCGCATCGCCGTCGCCTGCAATAGGTACCATGCCAAGAACTTCACGGTAAGTGCGATCATAGTACGCAAACCCCTGTTGCACGTTCAACATTCTATCACGATGCGATGGCAAGCGACCGGGATGTGGGTGCTACACTGGAGGTGTTTATCACTATACCTGAGCAAAACATTAAGGAGCAAGGCACGAGCAGAGCACGAGGTCCAGACGACTGGACCCTGATAGTCACGACGCCGTTGAAGATGTGGACAATCATATCCTAGATGAGCTAGCTGCACGTCATTACGCGTTATGCCCAAACGAGCTGGGCTAGACGGGCACATCCAGACCTCATACTTTCTCCACCACCCACTTCGCCTACTACGTATACCTTTGTAAGCAAACTGTCCCTTTCGAGTAGGTGGTCAGTGGTGAACTCGAGACCTTACTGGCCGAGAGCTTTACCCCAAACTTGACGCCCTCCTGACTCTCCTCAGAGTGTGCGTATGCCTCGTTCTCGTGGGTGCCTTTTCCGGGGTGCTTACGCCATCAGCTGCATTGTTGGCAATCGGGGCCTGCTCTGATTCGTTTCATAGATATCAATCACAGCAAGCATCCCTAATCATAAGATAAGCTCTTCCAATAATCTGTTATCTAGCCTGAGCATAACATGCTTGAAAGGTCGTTGGCTCGAGTCTTGCTCTGCATCTTGAGCAGATTATCGGCTTGCATGTGAACCCAAGCGAGGCCCCCTGAATTAAAACCGCTGAAGACTTTGGACGTGAACGTGATCAGTCCGAAATCTGAGGCATAGTGTGGTATTGTTGTCTACGTGTGCTTGACAGATCGATTACTAGCATCGCAATCAAGGCCGACCAACAGCGGTTTCTAATAACGACCGTCAAATCCCTTTCTATCCCTCCCTCACCGCTCAGCAGTCAACAGAGTAGTTAACTCCTAGCTACATACCAGTGACGTCTTCGTTGTGTAAGCCCAGCATCAAGAAAATAGCTAACCTTATGAATTAATTCAGCAGCGTCCATTCTAATCATTGTCAGCCACGTCCAGTTTCGCGAACTAATTTCCAACTCGTCAATCCTCGCATGGTGCTCGAGCACAAGTCACAAAGCATCTTTCATATCACAACTCAATGGATCATCATGCTCATTCACATTAACCAGTATCCAGTTTCATAGGGGATATCAGGTGGTTAAGACTCACGCAAAGCCATAAGTATATTTACACTTCAATCTATCTAACTAAATGGCATTTTCTTATTTCCTACAAGTCGAAAATAATCGTTCGAATCAAACTCAATATCAAACTTCTTCCCATCCCTTCCAAACTTCCACCACGTCAAAAGTCAATAACCCAACCCCCCCTACGACTTCTATTCTCAGCTAAGTGTAACCACATCCTGGGATTCCACACCGCCAACCCAGACCTTGACGATATCCTGTGTGTTCGAGATATTAAGAAGTGGGTTAGAGTTTAGTAGCACGAGATCGGCTCGCTTTCCAACCGCAATCTCACCTCGGTCGAGTAACTGATGTTGCGTGGCGCTTTCAATTGTGCCCGCTCTTAGCGCTTCGACTGGTGTGAGGCCGATGCCATTCAGCAACTGCAACTCCTCATGAAGCGTGCTCCCGAATGGAAGATCAATGCCTGGCGCAATGGCACCAACAGCATCCGTGCCGGCAATAATGGGCACACCAGCCTGATAGAGTCTTCGCACGTTCTCCTCGACGTGAGCGTAGGTTGCGTTGGTACTGTTTGTGCGGCCAAGGAACGCAAGCACGGCTGGGTTGTTGTATCCATATTTGAAGATGGCCATGGTAGGTGTGACGAACTGTTTGTTCTTCTTGATCGCGGCGATAGTACAGCTTGATAGCAGCCCATCATCCGGTATGTGCTGAATGCCGTCGCTCTTCGATGCTACGGCTTCGCCATAGGACACGATGTCGGATGCATGGGTCATGGTTTGGCGATCGAAGTTGTCGTGCGCTGTGGACACGATGATGTTTTGCTGCTCTTGCGTCACGCTTCCTGGCTTGGCCACGATCTTGTAATAGTCGCTGCCATTCCCAAAGGCCCAGATCACGAGCTGCGGCAAATCTGTGTCGGCGTAAACAAGCTGGTCTGGCGAAGGCTGTAGGGCACCGTTGCCCGTGCCGTTTCCCACGGCAGCTATTCCTGATGAGAGGACAGAGGCGACATTAGTTTGGTTGTTGTTGCGCAGCGCCGCACAAGCCGCGTAATCACGGCATGCCATGTTTAGCACTGTCGTCACGCCGTAAGACGTGATGGTCGCCAATCCTGCGACGTCAGGCACGTGTACATGCGCATCAATCAGCCCGGGGATGAGGAACTGTCCAGTGCCGTCTACCACAGTTTCGATATCCCCCGTGTCCGCTGTGATGTAGCCATTGGTGAACACGACCGACTGTGGTTCTGTGAAGTCCTGCCCATCGAAGATGCGGACGTTTTCGATAGCTGTTTTCGTCGCGGCAAGTGGCGTTCGGCGTGAGTATGCCTTTTTAAGGCTCTAGGGTTAGCAACCGACATCTACGGTAACAGATATCAAGGGTGTAAGGAGCTTGTATTAGAAAAAAGAGTAGAAAGTCCCAAGCTAGGCAACTTGTGTCCCTGATATAAGCTAAAGGAGAACACTCAAGCACCCTAGCGTACTGACCTGATTATGAATGTCACGAGCCGACATTCTAGGTTGGGAGGTTTGTAGACATGCCAGCGTGTTTGGCAGCAAGGTCGCGAGGACGAGGAACGAGACTGGTTGTGTTGTCCTCATCTTGGGATGTTATATCGGATGTCGTTGAAGATGAAGAGGTAAAACTATTGAAAAGAGTCCAATGGTACACAGTAGTTCATTCAGGCTAGTTGAGCGACCGATCTTTCCTTTATATACGACTCCTACCCGGTTCAAGGGCGATGAGGTCGTCGTTGGGACATAGCTCTGGCCGCGTTCCGAAGCACATATTCTGCTTGCCTAGAAGGATTATGACGCAGCTTGTCTCTAGATCTCGCACACTATACCGATTCAAGATGCGACTACTAGAGGCGAAGTTCATAGCAACCATGGATGCGATGAACAGGTTTATTACGATACATCAAACCCACCATAGCCTCTTGATATTGTCGACAGCACAGCGGCAGCCCTACCAGGATCCTCGCACACTAGTCCCAATAAGGAGTATTAAAGTCGCGCGGAACCATCAACCGACGTCCGGGGATTATTCGGCCAATTGAATGCCGGTAAGGGGTCGGTCTCGGCCTCAGAATGCCCATGCTAGATTTGCCATCTCCTTGAATTCTATGCGAGTACAATGAATTAAGCCGCTCTTTCGTAATGGTCCGAGGCGGTATCTTGGGGCTCGCTCACGTTAACCCTCAACAACAGGCCAGACTAAGCGTCTTCGTGCTCGCCTACTATATTACTTCTGCGAAGTACCTAGAGTAATCATGGCAAACGGATCTAAGCAGTTCCACTCCAAATCCCGAAATGTAGGTATCAGGAATATGTGCCTATCTCGAAAGATGATATTGACTGATCATCTTAGGGTTAGGGAATTCCCAGTTAGAATCTGAAGCCACATGAGGACCGCTTACCAATCTACTTTCTAGGATGCGGCCAGTGTAAAAGACGGCGCGTCCGGGTTCGTGCTAAACACAATATTTCTGATTGACAAGGCCAAACACTAGCTAACAACACCCGTAGTGTAATTGTCAGGGCCCTATCTGCTCGAATTGCCATCGGCGTAATGAGCTCTGCGACTATCTTCGGGATTATGATTCCCAATCGCCAGAGACAAAAGAGCCCCAGGACCATGCACACATTGCGTTGCTTGAATCGAGCCATGCTTCTCATCAAATGAGAGCAATAAACCCTGCAAATGAGCATTCTTATTTCTCGTCTTGTACCGACCTCTTCGTAGCACTCGAATACTACCCGATATTCGTCAATGAACAAGGACTTTTAGCTTATGCGACATCTCTCTTCTCGCACACGGATTGGGCGCCTTTCACATCTTCACAATCCGATTTTTCTGTCTGCAAAGGGGGTTTTAGTTATCAAAACGACATTCTTGGATACTTGTTGCCGACTATATCTTCGCTTTGTGCGATACATCAGACACTACAACAATATTCCCAGCCCTCAAACGCACATGCTACAGCCCTACAGCACAACATAACCGCATCTTGCAGATTCCGGCACACGGAGTGCAGCGTTCACCAAGACAACTGGCTACCAATCCTGGTATTTGGCGTTGGCCATATCATGTTCAATTTCGCCGCCGTTCAGTCCATACCAGAGCGCGACTTTGAATATCTCAGCATTTTCCACGTCTTGAGGAGCACGGCTACAATAGGGGATCAGGTAGGGATGTTCTTGGAGAAGAGCGAACTGAATGGTATTTTAGAGCTCAAACGGCGAAGGTTTGCTGAGCCGTTGAAACCCGACGACAGTCTGCAAGCTATAAACCAACTGCGTCTAGCACAACACCCAGAGGGCACACCAGAGACGACGCGAATGCATTGCAATCATGCATTAGAGAGATTAGAATGGTGGGCTCGGGTCGTCAACGGTACGCCGCAATTTTGGAAGCAATTCATCCTCTGGCCGGCGTCGGTCACGGATGAATTTGTGACAGCTCTCGAGGAGAAGCAGCCAGTAGCTCTGCTGATCTATATTTATTGGTGTGTTGTCATGCATCGTGCACCTAGAAGATGGTATGCAGATGGCTGGCATCAACGGGTTGCTATCGCTGCTACGTCAGAGCTGGGACCGGAATATCGTGCTCTGTTGGAATGGCCGAGTGTCGCACTGAATACTCAAATCGTCGTAGATGTAAACTCACTCGTATTCCCTGTGATCATGACATAGCATCATGTCTGGACTCAGCGATACACTTCATTCGTATGCAGACTCACTAGTCAGAAACTATATGGACTGAATTGAAACGCGAATAACTCATCGCTGACAGCTAATATTTTACGATGATGATGAGATGTTATCTATGAATATAGTATCATAAGGGCTGTATGCAGGGCTTGGAGGACAATTCAGTATGAAAATAATATTCTTATGACCGCATGAATCCCTTGACTACCCAGAAGACTCTCAGGGCCTCCTGGGAGCCAGACTATATGTACAGCATTTCCTTCGGCCTTGGGCCCTCTGTCTCAGCGTTCAGCTCAATATTTTGGATGCCTAAATAGCTTCATTTACTTTATATCTGAGACCTTCTGCGATACACCTTCATGCCTGTACGGATATGTTTTACAAAGGACCATTGCATCTCATGCGGCATAGCATAGGGGCCTCCCGTTAGGTGGTCTCCCGTATGCACGCATGCTCCCGTACGACATATAGAGAGGCTTCAGCTACGTTCGAGAGGCAGATTTTATAAGTTTTCTTAGCCTCACTACCAGGTAAAATAAATCGGTATCTCTAAACTCCAAGACCCTATAATTCGTGGTATATAGAGATGTAATATCGTGTACTATTTCGGAGGTTGTCTAGAAAACGCAAATGTCTTTCTTTTGGCACCTCAAAGAATTATTAATGACTCGAGTATACTCAAATTCCCGGCTTTACCTAACCTACCTAGTAACTAGTTTAGGTAACCAGCCATTGTTCACTTAAGTTAACCCATGTGTCCCCTAGACCTAGCGTTGTACCTTTCAAGATCCACTACGTCTCTCGTAGTATCGATTGAGCTACTTTGCTTTTCAGTATATCATCACCTATCAAGCACGTACTCTTCAATGTATTATTGGAGTGGGGTGCATAGACCCTTTTTAATGTATATGGCATGTAGTTGTTCCACATGGAGCGAAAATGGCGACCAAAAGGATCCTTCTTATGCAGGCAGACTACCGTCATTTTCTGCCCCAGCACTCTACATAATCGCTATTGCTAGCGTTTCGCCCACCTCATTTTGTTTACTAGTTAAAATATAAGGCTAATATGCAGTATCTCTTTTTGTATTAAAAAACTAAGTCTAGGTACAATATAGTACGGTAGTTCCACGTTGTTGAACACCCACTAGATTACACGAAACGTGCGTTCGAATACTTTCCAATTTCTTTTCGTCTTGGTTTGGTTCCCATTACATAGGATTTCCTTGGCCCTCACTAAGTATATACCTTATACTTTTATTGTGGGGCATACACGAAGTTCCAACCTCTAGAAAGGCAGAGAAAGATGTTGCCTGGCAAGCTGCTTTACTCTACTCGGTTAGGTTAGATGAATATGGAAATCGAAACGCCCGGCATTGCCTGTGAGTGGCTAAGTCTGCGGCACAGTTTTCAGCGATTGGCCAATTGGATTGCCGGCAAATACTAATTAGGAAACTTGCTAATGAGATAAAAGAGAGAATGGAGTGCCAAGTCTCACTTTCAAAACCCAGTAGTCCAGGCGTACAGTTTTTAGATGGTATTCATTGGGTCGTCCACTGGACTGAAATATCGCTGCCTAAGGAGCAGGAATCGCGATGTCATCTGCACTGCCTTACGCCGTGTAGATCATGCCAGCGCGCCTCAGCGGTGTGGGCACCGGTAATATTGTAACTCGGCTGCATATGTACGGGCAGCAGAAATCACGAAATAAAAAGGAAAAGCATGTATTTCTAAACATATATCTATGTCACTAACTCTTGAAGAAGCGTTGAGATTTCTCGTTAATATTCTACCTTGATCTTTTATATCATTTTTTGGGAGACCAATCTTTAAGATAAAAGAACTCCTATGTTTACAAGAGTCCAATTCATTCGTGTTACTAAGTTTTCCTCTAGTATTCTTATTAATTGCTCTTGACCACACCTTGGCTTGATTATAAGTCACCCTTTCGCCGAATATAGGGACTGCACGATATATCGGTATTATGAGGTAAAAGCGCGCAAACTAAGGGTCAAGCCTTCAAGATGAACAATCCAACCTTCGTGGGCCAGACCGTGGCCCTGGCAAAGAAGAACCTAGTGATCACCATTAAGCGGAAATGGCTTTCGACTATTCTACGATCACTAGTACTTCCAATTGTATTACTAGTTTTGCTCCTCGAGATCCAAAACTTTACCAAAAACCAGAATCGTTATGGAATCGGCAGCATACATCCTATCAAACCCCTCCAAGACAGCTTGCAAGGCTCTAAACCCATCGTCATCTCACAAGCTTCTGGCCTGGGCCCGAACTTTCCTCCCGTCCTAGATCGATTCGAGAAATTGATAGGGAATCATCAGATTATACACCGTGTTGGTGAAGACGAACTCGACAGCACGTGTCCGGTCGATTACCACGGTCACTCCCCCTGTCACGCCGTAGTCATCTTCAAAGATGCCCCAAAAAGTGACAACGCCTCTGCCAAGTGGGAATATGACATTCGGACAGACCCGGCGTTGCTGACGTACCGCTTTAATGTGTACAATACCAACAGCGCCGCAGAAGGCATTATACTTCCTTTGCAACTGGCCATCGAGAACGCCATAACAAACTCCACCGAGGCTCCCGACCTTCAGGCTTACACGGCTGATACTCAAGAAGAGGAGGACGAAGATTCAAGAAAGAGCTTTCAGAGTCTTGCCCTATACATTCTTTCCTTCGTCTTTTTCATCACAATGGTCCCCGTAGCCCACCATGTTGCGGGAATGATGACAGACGACAGAGAGTCTGGCATGTCCCAGCTTATTGATGCTATGGGTGGCGATGTTTCTGTTTGGTCGAGGGTTATTAGCTACGTTATTACATTTGATCTTTTGTATTTGCCTACGTGGATCATCCTTGGAGCAGGTTAGTGAATGCATACCTCGCCCCTTTTTCTTATTTTGCTCACATCTACATAGTATTCTGGCATCTTTTGCTTCCCGGTCAGAACGCAGGAATAGTCATCTTCTGGCAAATTTTCACGGGCTGGTCTGTTACGAGTGCATCAGTATTTGGTGCGGCATTCTTCAAACGCCATGCCTTTGGTTCTCTTTTCGTCGCCCTGATTCCTATCCTCCTCGCCGCCGTCGCCGCATACACGGAGAACACCAAGATTCCATCCCCATTTTCCCAAGTCGTCGTTCTTAGCCTGCTCTTTCCAAGCATGAACTACGTCTACTTCTTCAGTGTCATCACAAAATCAGAAATATTGGGGAGGTCTCTTGACTTGGGCACTTCGTTGTCTACAAGCGAACTCAGCGATTATTTTTACATATCTGGTCAAAATGGACGCACTAACTGGGTTAGTATCGCTGGGTCCTACTTCCTATGGATTATTCTCATTGCTCAAATTTTCGTCTTTCCGTTGCTTGCGGTCTTGATTGAGAAGGCTTTCCACGGTATCAACCGTCGAGGAAGAGAGTTTGATACTAGTCCCGAGGCACTAAATTCACAAATCGCCATTCAGACGAACGGGCTATCGAAACAATATCGTCCCTCCTGGTATAAGAAGATTTTTTGTTGCGCTCGAACACCTAAAACAAAGGCAGTTGACAGCCTGGATCTTGCAAGTTATAGGCACCAAATCCTGTGCTTGTTAGGTCCAAATGGCTCAGGCAAGACCACAACATTGGACATGCTTTCCGGGTTTCTAAGACCTACAGAGGGATCAATGACCTTTAATACCCTCCCTTCTCAGATAGGTAATCTTGTGACCCAAATATTGACTCTTTTAACAACTACTGATTTATTTTCGCAGGTATCTGCCCCCAGAAGAATGTTTTATGGGGTAATCTTACCGTCTCTGAGCATTTGGCCCTGTGGGCTGCGCTTAAGGGCAGCGGGGAGAGCCGAGAGAGCCTCGGCCAACTGATTGAACAATGCGACCTTACGAAGAAGAGAAATAATTTCGCTGCGAGCCTGAGCGGTGGCACAAAAAGAAAGCTTCAGCTAGCATGCATGTTGGTCGGTGGCTCCTCTGTTTGCTTCGCAGATGAGATTACATCAGGTTTAGATCCGCTATCTAGAAGAGTTATCTGGGAAGTCATAAAACGTGAGAGGGCCCGGCGGACCATGGTTCTTACCACTCATTTTCTTGACGAGTCGGAAGTATTAAGCGACCACATTGTCATTGTTACCCTTGGGAAAATGAAATGTCAAGGGACCCCAGCGGAACTCAAAAACAAATACGGGGGTGGCTATCGAGTTCACATTCCCAAGACAGAAGATATATCAGGTGTTTCTCATCCTGTGACAGAGCGACACGACAGGTATATCTGTAGGACACCAGATTCTTCATCAGCTGCTCGGGTCTTAGCCTCATTAAAAACATCAGCTGATTCAGAGCTATACATAACTGGGCCTACAATCGAGGATGTGTTCCTTAAGGTCGCCGAGGAGCCTCATACCCTCGTCGGTGAATCGCCCGAGGAAATCTCCATAGGCGAGTCTTTCAGCAGTGAGCCTAAAACTGCTGAGCCGGATCTGAGTTTGACAACAATATACGCAAGACAAATACGCGCTTTACTTCTAAAGAGGATAGTTCTCCTGCGCTCCACATGGTGGCAGTATTTCTTTGCGCTCGCGATCCCCATTGTTGTCGCACCTTTCCTCAAAGCTTTCCTGTACAAGTATGTAACACCGAGCTGTGACCAGCTTATCGCTGCTCCTAGTTACCCTTACCCCATACAGCTATACGGTCTGGAAAACGTTGCACTTGGGCCGGAAGCAATCAACGCTACTGTCACAGCTATCATCGAGGAGGAAAATGATGGCGAGTTTTATTACTACGGTGACGCCTATGGGCCTTTCATCGTCAATAGTCGCCAGGAACTAGCGGACTTTGTGCAGACACATTCACAGAATCTCTCCTATGGTGGTGCGCTCTGGGCCGGTAACAACAGCAACACCTTAATTGCATACGACGCAACCAATATATACTCCGGATCGGTTATGTTGAACTTGGCCAGCCAAGTCAACAGTGGAGTAATAATGCAAGGACATATATCCCAACTCACGAGCTATAATCAAGCGAAGGGCGGGAACAGCGTCATCTGGATTATTATCTACTGCCTAGTCCACGCCCTGTATCCCGCTTTCTTTTCCCTGTACCCGACATATGAGAGGCGATCACGCGTCCGAGCGCTGCAATACTCGAACGGCATCAGGCCTTTTCCTACCATCTTTTCCTACTGGGTGTTTGATTCTTTCTTCGTCATCATCGTGGCTGCTATTTGCACTGCTCTCATAGCCAACCAGGCTGAATGGTTCGGCATTGGTTATCTCTTCGTAGTACAGGCGTTATATGGTTTTGCCGCCGTTCTCTTCGCATATCTGATCTCTCTCATCGCTAAATCTCAACCGGCAGCATTTGGATTCTCTGTCCTGTTCATGGCGATTATGTTTGTGCTTTCGATTATATCTCTGTTGGTAAGAAGCCTCCGTAACGCAATCCATCTACTCTGACTATGCTAACTTTGCTCGTAAAGGTTCTCAACCTATCTCAATCAGGAAACCAGGTTGCCCTGGATGGAACGGCATACGGCCTAGGCCTCATATTCCCTATCCAGAATCTATTGCGTGCCTTCAACGTAAGCCTAAATACGTACATTGTCAGGTGTCGAGGACACAGTATCGTCTCATACCCAGGCTCCATATACGCCTATGGCGGCCCGATACTCCTTTTGGTGCTGCAAATCCTTTGGCTTTTCGTTTTACTCCTTTGGCTTGAAGGAGGTCGTCTTTCTGTTTTCTCAAAACAGAAAACTATGCTACCGCATGACGCAAGCGATGCTGAAAAGACTGTACTTTCCGGAAGATCAGACGTTGATGCCGAGACGGCACGCGTGATTTCGTCGCAAACAGACCTCCTACGAGTGCAACACGTATCGAAGAACTTCGGCTCGTTCAAAGCCGTCGAAGACGTTTCCCTAGGCCTACAGAAGGGTGAGATCCTTGCTTTACTAGGGCCGAATGGTGCCGGCAAAACCACAACCATCAACATGATTCGAGGAGATTTGAGCCCATCGAGCGGCAGAATATACCTCCAAGACATTGATGTGCACAAAAACACCCGCCTGGCCCAGAACAACCTTGGCGGTAAGTTCGTTCACGCTTTTTGTCACCCCTTTATAGCACTCCGATAAATGGTTCCTAACTCGTTTTACAGTATGCCCACAATTCGACGCCTTAGACCTGCTCACAGTCCGCGAGCACCTGGCCTTCTACTCTCGCTGCAAGGGCGTAACGGACGTCAAAGCAGACGTCGCCTACGTGATGGGCAGGGTAGGTATCACTGCGCATGCGGACAAGCTCGCAGCGAAGCTCTCAGGCGGCAACAAACGCAAGCTCAGCCTGGCTATCGCCCTAGTCGGCAATCCACCCGTTCTCCTCCTCGACGAGCCCAGCTCAGCCATGGACGCAGCCTCGAAGCGGGTCCTATGGAAAACCCTCGAGGCCGTCGCGCCGGGCCGCTCCGTCCTCATCACCACGCACTCGATGGAAGAGGCGGACGCGCTCGCCACGCGCGCCGCCATCATCGCCAGACGACTCCTCGCCATCGGCACCACCGAGGCGCTGCGCAAGACCCACAGCAACGAGTACCACGTCCACCTGATCCTGGAAAGCGCCCCGCTGTCGACGGCCGAGGAGATGGGGGATGTCGCTGCTTGGGTGCGCGACACGTTCCCGGGGATCAAGTTCGAGGGCCAGAATCTCGGTGGTCAGGTCCGCTTCATCGTGCCCGCGGATAGCGAGGTCCCGCCGCGGTATGCTTCGGGCGACGGGATACAGGGTAGTAGCGGTACGCAGAGCTTCACGCGGTACCTGATTGAGACGCTTGAGGCGCGCAAGGAGCAGCTCAGACTCGACTGTTACTCCATCTCCGCTGCGACTATGGAGAGCGTTTTCTTGCGCGTTGTCAAGGAGAGTGATGCCGAGGAGGATGAAAGAGTTGCTGATAAGAAGCCTTGGTGGCGTCGATAGGCATTTATCTTGGGAAGCTCAGACTAGTGTTAGATATAAGTGATAACATGTAGTATACCTCACTTATATAATACCTTGGATTAGAATATTCGCTAGAGGAGTCTAACAATGAACATGTGTTAAAAATATAAAGGCCCTTATTTAGATTTATTTAGAACACTCGTCCAAGTTAACATATATATGTGCTGAGATTATGAGCGTCTACTAACCAACATGTCGCTTAATAATATAAGGTCAAAAGGTTACTAGTATACAACAAGATGTTAAATGTGCTCCGATAAACGCAAAATAACTCAAGATTTGGTAATTACATAATTTTAATCTGCCTAGCTTCCTGAAAATAGCACTAATGTTTCTATTCTGTCTTTAATTTCAAGTGCCGGCCCTAAGCACGGAAGGGAGGGTTACGAAATAGGGATGCTATGGTAGCGCCGGTAAGACAGGTGTCGAAAAAAAATAAAAGAGAATTCTCTTAACGAGTGAGAACCCCCCAATAAATACAGAGTCGACATATATTCCTATGTGCCAGCTCATCGCCCTCCCTCTTAGGCAAGGGTCCCGAGATAAAGAATCAGAAAGTGTATAAATTCAAGGCTTCCGATTGCTGGGCAACGATGTAAGTTTGAATATATCCGTCATGGGGCGATCACTGATACTACATTTTGAACGATAATTTCGCCTTGGAATCCATAAGGGACATAATTAAGAGACTGATAGGTAGATGCTGGCAAACGAAACTAGAAATGAGCTGAAAACCCTGAATCATCGTGTCAGGGGTCGCCTTGTAGGTGTACTGGAAGGCCTTCATTGTCGCGCAACAAGTAGAGGGCTCCAAGGGAGTGAGGGGATTCAGATATCCCCTGGCTATATACAACTTCTAGTCTTAATTGTACAACAGCGCATGTGTCATTATATATCCGAAATGAAGAGACTGAATATAAGGGATCAACATATTCCTAAGCTATTCATAGCCCTTTATAATATAAACCAACCATAGCTTTAATGAATAAATTAAGGTGATATATGTTGTCCCAATGTGATCCAAAAAGAAAGAAGGAAATAATCTTGACTATATTTCTTTTCACACTTACTGCATAATCAGAATTCTCTATATCAGTAATCCGAAGCTAGTTCGGCAATTCTTGCACGGAAACACTAATCCCCAGCTGGATTTAAAGTCTCGGATGGCCGATAATGCCGTCTTATTATCATGGTTAATATCTTGGAAGTAATGTATGACATGTGTCGTTGCGGCAAGGCTTGTCAAAATCCCTATGCCTATGTTAGGATCATATACGAGGCGTATCTTGTAGCTACGCTATTACCTAGTACTTAAGGCCTTCCTTCTAGGTGACCACTGTCCTCAAAGTTGACCTTGTGATAGTTGTGCTACGTTCTAACAGGGATTACAGCTTTAGTGATAGGTACCCACGAGTCATAGGACATAAGTCACAATAATTTGCAATACAATTACAACCCAACTACGCTCTACCTCCCTTTCTCTAACTACCTATTTACAAGGGAGGAGCTAAGCATCCCTTTCTACTAGGAAGTTCACCAACCAACCATTCCGCGAAGAATTAATTGTAACGATACAATTAGCGCTCCCTTACAGTTTAATCTTCAACGGAAACGCGTTATATGTACATGTGGCCGCACAGGGATATCGGAATAGCTGTTATCTTTCGCGGCATATGATGACCAACTAGCTCTCAAGGGTGCACGACGTCTATTTGCTGTTGAATACCGGAATTCGCCGCACCCCAGGTTTCTACATGGCATTCTAGGCGCGCAATTCATTGAGACTCACTGTTTAGAAGGGTAACTCTAAGATATATAAAGACTACTGGCTTTTCAATATCACATCTGTTAGTTTCAACACAACAACACAACAACACACAAAACAAAACCTACAGCTCAACACAACAGTAGACCCAAAGAACACACCATTTGTCATCACCATGTCTGTCACATTTCACCTTCCATCGACCCAAGTCCACCAAGACGACACTTACAGACTTGAACTCACAATAGATGATGACGGCGTCGTCGGTTGGAGATCAATACGCTATCTCCATATCCAGGTATGGAACACTGATGGACATCCAACACAGAGGAAATTAAGGGCGAGATGGGACGCTGCCGGTCCACGCTGGCACAGCGTTTGGGAGGCTAGGTGGTTCAAGGACCTCGAGACGTACGAGTCATACAAGTTTATCGTGTCACTGCAGACACGTACCGGTACCATCAAACAGGTCCAAAGCGCCGAAATCACCATAGTGCCGTATCTCAGCTATTAAGACATGGTTGCGATTGTATGAGGCTCCGTTCAGAGCTGGTAGTTGTAAGTATGAAATAATTCGTCTCATCATCTGGTGCAAATTCAACTTCGGCCAACACCTCCCTCCCTCCATGACCGGGCGATGTTTTCATCTTATCCAAATAGAATTGCCGGTGGCCCAACCATATCGTCCTTGCTTGCCGCCCTTCCCTTCATCCAACTATGAAGCCCCTCCCAGTCTACTCATGCGGCTTGTTGAGTTATTTGAACGGCGGGTTTGACTCTGCTATGCGGAGTCCATACAAATGTGTAGACGCTTGGGTCGGCTTTACATAGTGCTTCTATGCGAAGAGACTCCAAGCAATGATCAACATGCCTATGTATCTCGTCCCAATCTTGTTGTCCTTCACTGTAGTAATATTCTGGGTGAAGGTATTGCTTGATGCGTTTCTAATAGCGAACCATTCAGTCAACTTGTAAATCCAAGCATCTAGGTAGTTCCGGTAATAGAGCAGCAGTCCTCACATTCCCATATATATAAAGATCAAGTATAATTGCAGAAAGAGCAGGGGTGGGCTATTTACGGGCAATGAACTGAGTATTAATGGAAACTCGAGGGATCATTCTTACAATGCAGTGTAAGGAATGGGAGATTCCTAAACCTCCAATGTAACCGCTAGCCTTGAGACGCATAGAGCTTGGAGCATCGGCCAATCGCAAATCTTCCTTAGAGAGGCTAATCGCAGTACCAGTAAGTAGTTCATGCCATGCTTCATCTAGCTCGGGACGCGGATTGCCCAGGAACCTCGGGCTGCCGAAGCCACTTGTTAGGTTTCGGTTCACGTATCTTACTGGGGCAGGAGCTTGATACAGAAATGGTTATCAGTTATGACTGCGGATTGGGATGCCTGGGGATTCTCTTACCGTATGGTATTTTGACGCCTCTTATATCCGCCTGGCAGTGTGAAGCATTCTGTAATACGTAGTGCTGACTTCCGATAAGAAACAGGATGACGATAAGTGAGGAAGTGAGTAGTATATAGAACCTTCGCTTCCAGACACGCACGGCGTATAAATCTGGTAATGCGTTCAGCTCTTCATTATATTCACGAGAAACAGCGGCATATTGGAATTTTATCGCGGACTCGGTCTCCATATTTTCCTTGTTATGATATGTATGAGATTCGTTTAAAGCTTGGTTGAACTTGTTGGACTGATGTGTGGTGTCAGTGAAAGCGAACGAGGGGTCGGATCAGTACCTGGTGCACAAACCATAGCTTCAATTCTGGTCATCCTCATGCTCTGCGAAACGGTGCCTGTCGTTGCTTCAGCGTCTCGAATGACGTGGTCATTCACCCGCAATAGGGGCCTCCCTGGCTGGGTAAATATTAGCAAAGTCGGTCCCCTTTTCCCCCACAAGTTGATATGCTCACGTTAAATTCTAGGTTGATCCGGGAACATCGATTCCCATAATTTCAATTGCTCTAACAACCACGATTTCTGTCCTCTTGGCTCTGATTAATGTCGGCTCCTCCACCGCCTTCAAAATCATTGTTTCGCTGACCATAAATGGTTTATATGGTACATATCTCATTGGGAACAGCCTCCTTCTTTGGCGCCGTATTACAGGGCAGATTCGTCCATATAATAGGGGTGACACTGGACTTACAAATGTCTCACATGATAACTTATCATGGGGCCCTACCCATATACCAGAGCCTCTGGGGACTATCGTGAATGCTTTCGGCGGTGCATATCTCTTTATCGTTTTATCCTTCAGCTTTTGGCCCACCACTATCAACCCAACACCGGTGACTATGAATTAGAGCTCACTCATGATTGGGGTCACACTCATTTGGTCAATTGTATATTACGTCGTGTGAACAAAAGATTTTTACTCGGGTCCTATCATTGAAATATATCAGGCTGTATCTGGGCAGCTTTGGTATTGAAGCTGTACGGGTGGCATTCG
The DNA here is from genome assembly GCA_022495085.1 of Xylaria sp. FL1042. Taxonomy (NCBI): domain Eukaryota; kingdom Fungi; phylum Ascomycota; class Sordariomycetes; order Xylariales; family Xylariaceae; genus Xylaria; species Xylaria sp. FL1042. The sequence continues at coordinate 44,826 of MU380321.1, forward strand.
TTGGTGAATCGATCAATCCGAAAACCAGGGGGATTAGGGGTATATGTATATTCAAGACGGCCCAGGATAGATGAATTGAAGGTCTTTAATCAAACTTATCAGTTGGTGCTTCGTTCTCCAAAACGCCACGTTGGAGAATCGCTGTCTCATGTGTCTGTGACGTATCTCAAAATGATTCCTACTTGAATCCTAGGGGAGAACGGAAGCCTTGATATCTGCGTGCTCTAGAGTCCTGACCTACGACATGTCCAACACCCGCGGCCATGAGGTCCTGCGCCACGACGTCGTCCGCGCTGACGCCACTGTAGTGCAGACGTGGCGTATTTGCTAATATCGCCCGTCTAGACACGTAAGCGGCACTGGCATCCGATTGCACATTAGTTACGTAGTGGACGTTCAGTAAAACGCACCTCGTCAAGCACCTGTATTTTGGTAAGGCTTATCAACCTATCAGCGCAGTACTCCTAAAGTCTATAAATCTGTAGATACAAGATATATAGCATATTTGTTATTCATGGGATATGGAAAATAAAGTGAGCTAGCACAGCGGTGGTTCTTAGAAGTTAGCGGCGCAGGTGTTTCTGCTAACTAAAACCCTGGATTCCTTAGCACCACATCGGCCGCCTTGTTAATTTCCTTCGGGAACAGAAAGTGGTCAATATCTTTAGGCCGCTCTACTTCAACGTAGGCGTAAAACATTACCGTAATTATTCTGATTGTGCCCAAGCCAGAATATGCTTTAAACTTTTGGCTATGCTCGTGTCAGAAGGGGAAAGTAAAGGCTAGCCTTGCCTTTGCAACATTTACCTAGAACTGAGTATTAGAATTGAATCCTCTGTGACCTTGTATTCTTCGTGATTGGCGATTTATTAGTTCTTGTGCTTCTGTTGTCTTCGATTTCTACTGTTTCTTGTTATAATAATTAAGGGCTAGATATAAGGTTTGGAGATAGTCCCAATACAACAATAATATTCTATGGACGTAAGGTCCGTTGACCATTCAGAAGCCTCCCTTACTGTCCTCTACAGATTTAGATAGATCTAGATCTGTATGATAGTATAATTACAGCTTCGCTTCGGCCTTCGCCCTTTCAGAGTTCGCCTACAGGTCTCAATAAGTCTCGGTTCGCCGAGGGCCGAACAGCCTTGTGATGTCGCCGTGTTTGAGTCTCCCACTTTATTCGAAATGGCCGAAACCGTTACCTCTTTTGCTGAGAAAAGGGGGAAAGACTGCAAGTAGAGCTAACGCATTGTCTGTCATTGCGTGACGGGAGTCCCGCTTTACCGGACCTCTTGGCGCCACAGAAGCTAGATACTGGAAGCGAAGGGGATATTTCCTATTATCTAAGCCTAGGCGAGGACCCAACTTCCCATTGGCAACTCGCGACTAGTACCGCATAGGGACACAAGATTTCGACCAACCCCGCCGCGCCGAGCAATCGCCCATAATTCAACTTCGTCTCTGTTGATATGGGGTTCTTCTTTGCTAGTGGAACTTTGAAGAAAATGACAAGACGGATGCCGTTTTGAAGCCGTTTTGATCAGAATTAATGACCTGGACATTACTAGGAGTCTCGCAGAGGCTGGGAAACCCGCTTATTAGTCTTAATCAAGTCTGGAGAATAAACATCCAGAATAACAAGATAGAAGCGATACTAAAATGGCTTGGGGATGTCATTACTAGATCAAATATGAGTAGGCCCTCTTATATCGGCCCAGACATGCGTGATTTTTGCACTTCAATTGTCCTTGAGAAGCCATGTACCGCGCAATGATAAAATCTTAATATTCTAGCTAGAGATAGGAAGGCTACAGAAGCTGTGAAAGAGGAATAGGGCAGATTTATCATGCTCCTGTCCAACAATGACTAGGCGAGAGAACCCTTAATTTGCGTTACACCCGACAATAAGGAAGTCGGAAACTGTCAGGTATATGCCACGAACTAGCCTATACATACTGTTAATTCACTTACAATATTAAGGGCGTCGTTTTCCACGTCATAAATTAGGAGGCCATCTTGCCACTGTTTGCGTGAGTGGCAAGGTTTGTTTCACAGCTCGTTCAAAAGTTACTTCCGTTTTTTTCCATGCGGTGATTCCATAGACAGCCTGGATTCGAGGATCAGGTGAGTAAACACCCCCAAATTTAAAAGCGCATTGAAAACTAAGGATCGCCTTGCTCGTATATCTCTTGCTCTTGGTTTAGTCTAATCCCCACCTATTATTAGTCTGCATTATGGAGGTGTGAAATATTGCCAAATCTACATCCGGCCACGAGTGGCGCTGCTATGCAAGAGACTTTCGAATTCTCCATAACCCTAGATGATGGAATGCAAACGGCTCTAGGAACGGAAAGGACAGGTTATTACTTATATCATAATACGGCCCAATCGCGGAGTATAAGTAATCGATATCAGCGCTCAAGTGCTCACTATTTCCTCTCATCACCACCTCTTAGGAATCACTCGTACACTTATAAAGTCTAAAATATGCTATCATAATGAAGTTCATAGTTGTCTTTGCTGCCATCGGCTTCGCTGTCGCAGTATTGGTATCTCGGTGTAAATTTAACTGCTTCACGCTTACGGTCCTGGGAAATTGCTAGAGCGGCCATAAAGCGGGCGGCCAAACAGACGAAGACGCGTGCTCCGACAAGCACACCAACTCTTGCTACTTTATGCCCAGCGGCTAAAACAGGGACCCTGCCTGCAGGCTCGTCCTCACCGCCGGTGGTGGCTGCAATACGTCCAATGACATCCTCGCCACAATACAGTGTAACCAAGCCGATGTCGCCGCCTATGTGTCCCAGGAGCACAGCTATATCGTCACGTGTGACTGATAACCAGCTGGGTACCGGATAGGCCTGTTTTCTCATGGTATTTCGGTCAGGACTTTTATATTCATCATTGATCCCTCTAATTATAAATACTGACATATGGCAGCTATTGTAAAGTGGTTCAAAACTGCTCAAGCGGAGGGGAGGACCTATGATATAAGAGTTGTTTAATATAGGGCTTCGGTGTTGATCTATCAGGTTTAGTCATACTGAACTAGAGTGAGTAGTATGAGTGAGGCAAAAAGGGGTTAGCTTGGCAGCTACGTGGCTGCTAAGACCTACGGGGAGATACAAAGAGTGGTTTCAAAGGATACAGAATTTTCCCCATGGAATGAATTTTATTACATTTCCTTTGATCAAGAGATTTCCTAGCAGTTTAACTGCTTAGGCTCCGCCTGTCTCATAGGATTAGGGGTCTACTAGACACATTCCCACCTAGCTCAACTCAACACGCGACCTATGTCTAATTTATATCGCACATTCCGGGGGAGGATACACTGTGGTAATAACTAATTTATGTCCTCGCCTAAGCCATTACTGTATGTTGAAGGAATCGCATTGACGTTTGCCCATATTTGTCTTGATCCGATATTCACACAGAGACACACAAATATGGGTAACGTCATAAACCATCAGAACGACGTGCATATTATATCCACATGGGCTTGTGGTTTAGTGGTATAATACTCCCTTAGCATGGGAGTGGTCCGGGGTTCGATTCCCCGCGAGTCCAACTATTGGGGGTTTAATTCCTCCTGTACCAATCTTTTTGTTTTCTACATTTTTATTACTAGTCTCTTTTTTTCTTGATACGATTATTGAGGCTAGGCTTGCCTTTGTGTGCTCGAGCTACAGTTTAATTTTGATGTATGAGTAAGCACAAGTTTTCTTTGAAAGTATTTCCATTCGAAGTTGATTCAGGGGGATGCACAAGTGATACTAGCTCGTTTAGTTTAGTTATAAGCTCTGTTCGCAGTGGATTAATGAGAAATGTTCATTGTTACTCATTTGGCGTCGGAGCTGAATTATAAATAAGCCAACTGCAGGTGCACTCAACATGAAGCAAGTGGTAGGAGATCAGCGGGTTGCTCGCACAAATCGACGGATATCTCTACCTCAATTTTATGAGGAATACCAAATCTCTAAGCAACGGGTACTGGGTTGGCGCCGCAACATCTATCTATGAGGAGCGATGTACTCCCCCAAACCTTTCCGGAGAACGGATACCTTGCAGAGAATGCGATGCCTTATTATAGTCCTGTACACAATCCTCCACTTTGTGCAACGCGAACCACCATCCTATATTTAATCTTCGATGAACTCGATCATGACAGTGCCCTGCTTCAAGCCAGCTTCCTCGATAGTCTTGTCAAGCTCGTCGATCAGATCCGCGCCTGCAGGCATAGTCTTGAGTTCGAACGTAACACCCTCCTTGCCTTCAAACGGCTCTGCCTTTAGCCACTCGTAAACGCGACGAACTGTTTCTGCCGTCGCGAAGCGGCGAATGATACGTCCTGTGGGATGTCTAAACTGTATTCTTGTTGTTGTGGCTGGGTTGTTCTCTGGCTCTACATGCGGGTTGGTTGATGAAATTTGGGAAAATGCGAGCTCAGCTGGATTATCAGAGCCCCCAGCAGGTGGGTGTGTCGGATCACCCGTGAGGTCCACCACTTCACTCGTTGCCTTACCCTTGCCCTTGTCGGTGTCGTCATTAGATCTTGTGAGCATATCTGGATCCTGCACATTCGACCCCGATGAGCCGTCATGGTTCTCCAGGCTGTTTTGTAAAGCCAAACGAAGCATTTCGTCCTCTGTTAACCGACCTACGTCGATTTGTTGGTGCTTCGGCTTTGATTGGACAACAGGATTCTTGCTGTTTGCCGCCAAGCTATAGCGATCAAGAAATTCAGTTAGGTCCCCGTAAAGTTCGCCCGCCGTGGGAAAAGGGATTCCCGACCACACCTTTACCTGCTCTCCTGTCCTGGGGTCGATGATGGAAACGTGGGGAAAGTTGTCACTGTTCTCGTGGGTTCCGTTCGGGAAGTACAGCTGAGTATATGATTGGGCTCTTAACTCCCGTTTATCGTATTGCAAGAAAATGAAGTGCTCTTTGATCAACGCCATGAGATTCTCATCCTTCCACACATCTCTGTTGAGGACTTGGCATTGAAATATGTCTAGATCCTGGAGATTGACCATGATCCACTTCTTATCTTCTTTGCCTTCATCTCTCGCTTCGTCCCATGTCGCGTCACTTATTAATTCGTGGGGCGGTCGGAAAAGATCGCGCAATAACGCTGCTCGGGATGTGCTCTGGTCGGTTCGTGTATTTGGCAGTACCGGAGGTGCGGACGCATCATCCCATATTGAGGGCGCTTGGTCGAAAGGATTGACAGTGTTTCGGTCTATGACAGGATTAGTATGCGGAAGCGAGAATTGTTGGAATGAACTTACTTCGCCGTTGCCGAGCTTGACGTGATCTTAGCTGCTCTATTGGGTCGATTTCTACGCCACCCCAGCCGATATCAGGGCCGGCCAGCGTTTCTGTCGTCTGTGCTATGGGAGCTCGTACACTATCATCTGCAGCACCTGAGCCCGACCCATAGAGTTCTTCTTGTAGCCGCCTCGCCATGGCGGCATCCTCCTCTTCCTGGGCATTTCTAGCCACGGCGGCAACATCTTCGTCGTCGCCATCATCATCAGGCATCAGGATATCGTCATCGTCATCGTCGGAATCTATCTGTATAACGTCGCGAGAATTCGCTGGACCTGCACGGGCACTGCTGCGAGTGTGAGATGAGGGGTCTCTGTGGTGCGAAGAGGTAGTGGGCGCGGTAGGTGCTGACGACGCAGCGCTAAAGCTCGATTGTAACTCTGGGTTGTCGTAAAACAGCTGGATAGCTCCGGCAGGATCCCCGCCTGATATCTCAAGGTACCCGCGTGCCACGTCTTGGGACTCTACCCCCGTCACGCTCATAAAGATCTCGATACTCTCGTCCATGGTGTCCACAGTCAACAGTACGGCGTGGTGCGCGAGATAGGTAATTGCAGCCGGTCGTTTATTCGCTCGTCACTCATAGACGCAGGCGGGGCGTGAGGCGAGGTGCGTATATCCACGGCGAGCCTGCAACCGCCGGTATAGAGAACGAGAGGCAAAAGCTACACCGCCAAGTTGGGTAAGGCGTGTGGTCACTGGGGCTCGTATTTTCTGACAGCGCTGGGTGACAAAATATGTCACCAAATATAGCTGTGGGTTTATGTTAGGTAGATACCCTCCGTCTCTGGCCGCCAGGCGGGTGGGTAGCTTAGTTCGGTATGTCTGCCCAGGCAAGCTGGTGGTGGTGGTGGTGGTGGTGGCAGTGGAGACTGGAAGAGGTATAGAACCAGCTATCACTAAGATGCCAGTTAAAGATGTTGTGGGAACAGCGGCGAGGTGGGAATGTGATAGAGATGTATCGCGTATGCGCACACAGATGGATGGATGGAAGAGTTGAGGTTGTCTACTAAGTAGGGATGCCCACCTCTAGCTGGACTTTTTGGTTTGGGGCATTTGCCAAATCTACAATGTGCAATGAAGAAACATCGAATCATGGATGCTTAGAGGGGTTGCGACGTACCTACGGTAGTTAGAAAGTAGATCCCAGGTAGGAGGTGGGTAGGTAGCACTGTGTTGACGCAATCAAACGTCTCTATATGGTACCTGGCTGGACTTGGACACTGAGACATGCACGTGTACTACTCCGTACTAGGTATCCTTATCGTTGCTCATATACATAATGACAAATGTAATCCGGGACATAAAAAGTGGTATATTAATGACTTTAAATAGGTACTTGCCTGCCAATATTAAAGGAAAAAAACAGCGCCTACACAACAGCCATTATAAAGACAATATTGTAATACGCTACTTTAATAAATCTAGTGAATGTCCATGTCTGGTTTTGACCTATCGAGCAGGTGGCATATTAAACCTGCTACATGAGTGTACTTAGTAGGTACATTATGAGGTGGGTAATGAATGATGTGCAGCCACTGTGAGGGGTAACGCATAGTGTACCTAGGTATCTAGCTAGGTACCTAATCTTTCTACATCCTTTGTCATTTGCTACCGGGGAGTCTTTTCATCCTATGGGTTTGCTAGATGCCTTAGGTAGTTAGTTATATTTATTGAACATGTTTAACATAATGTTCTATAAAATATGCCAATCATGATTTTCTTGGCGTGTAGGTTTATTAGCCTAACGTTATATTATCATCTTACACATACAGCAATAAGCTATCAAGAATAACCCCTCCCATATCTGAAAGCCCCTTTCAGCTCAGCGTTCATGATATCTGAATCATAATGGCGGATACGCCCAGATTTGACAATATGCAATCCAAGAATCAACACTATGCTGACATGGTATCCGGTTGCTAAGCAAATGAAGTCGTACTGGAAAGGGGGCTTTCATGTTTAGAGCCCGCATCGAGTGTGCTGTTACTGGCCGTAGATCTCAAGAGGCATTGGCTGGAGTCTGCCTCGTAAGAAGCATCCGAGTAAGCCTTGACTGCCAGTAGTCCTCGCTATCTGAAACTAGAGCCAGGCTGAAAAGGCCAGTGTGGTCCAATAACTGCGGTTTGGCCACAAGCACCCAATTGGCTTTGCTACCGATTAGGTGACTTGAGCATATTTAACATACTTTCAGTTCGGAGTCGGTGATAGGAGCGAATTCTAAGATCTCAGCAATCCACAGCCCCTACTTGTGCGGCTTAGCTAAAAGGACCATACGCAAATACCACCAACTTCTATCTAGTACGGAGCAATACCAAGCAACCTATATCGATTAGGGTCTCTTTGAAGTGCCGCTTTCTCAGTGGTCGTGTATGTGCTCTTCCACCAAGCGTTCTCTTTGCACACCAGCGATATGCTGGATGGGCAGAAGTTCGTCTGTTTTCCTCGTGAAGTTTATGAAAGAATGATGTTGATTGCCTTCCACCCTCCAAATTGATATACCTATAATTGAAGTGGAGTGGGTGAGAAAGGTAGTGAGGCTGAATAAGGGGGCTTGGCTGCTTGGTGGCTAAGCGAGATATCGAGAATACCAGGTAGGTACTTACTATGAGGGATAGCAAGCATACAATAAAAAATGAACATGTAGAATACGCATACGTAGATTTTCGTACCAATTGCGTTCACATTCATTACCAAGTTTTCTAAAATTAAGTGAATTAATTGTTTGAAGGCCACAGGAAGTGTAGATTGACCCTACCCCCCAAAGGCTTGGGCCCTGTTAGGCGATGAGCATGGGGCTCGCTTCAATATATGCCTTGCAAGTCTTGTTGAGGGGGTGGCACGTATCGTTGTGGTCGTAGCTCTGTATTATTTCCTAGGCTAAGGCGCACGTCTAGACTAGATGTCTTCGAGCTCTTGGTTTTCTAGACGCATTCTCCTTCGACCAGACAAGTGTCTTTCATAAGAAGCGCTGGTCGGAGATGTCGCTCGACTAGGTCGAACTCTAATTCAAGCAGACATCTAGGATAAAAAAATATCCGTTTTATTAACTCAGGCGAAGGGCCTTATAATATCAAAGACAAAGATGATTATGATATAAAATCTATAAGTCTTTAAAATAAAGGGCTAGGGAATAGAAATCATACTTAACCTACTTTGAATTTTAATTTCGCTCTTTTAATGTGGTATTAAGTGTATTTCTACGTAGGAGCGGCCCAAGAGGTGTCCTAGACAACCAAGGTGTATCTTTTATACGTTACCACAAATAAAAAAATAAAGGGAGAGAAGACAAGAAAATGAAAAAAAGACCACCGAATAGGAGATTCGAACTCCTGGCTCGGGAAAGCCATTATTGGAAATGAGAATCCCGAATGTTAAACCCCTACACCAATTCGGTTGGCAAGAAGACTCGAGAAACGAGATTAAATATGATAGTGGAAGACTTTGGATAGGTAGTTAGGCAGGTACCTCGGGTTGCTGATATGGAAGGAAGGAAGGTAGTGCTATCCTCACTTTCCGCGTATCTGTGTACAGGTGTCCAGTTCGGCAACTATTGGTTACCTAGTACTACCTAAGGTATATACGTGTCTACCTACCTGAGATGTACATACATGTATGTATGTAATAGGCATGATACCTATTATACCTATATGTAGGTACTCAGGTATGTAAGGTACCTATCTACATGTACCCCTTTATGCGGGAGACACCAAACTACCTACCTAGGTACACATCAGCCACTTCCAGTCAATCACTACTAGGTAGTTGATATTCTAGACTATCCCGAAGAGTGTCCGTAATTTTCTTGGTTTTCTTAGTTTTCATCAATGTTGTGTTACGGGGTTGACACCATTAGATCGTTTTTGTTTCTGTTGGTAGGGTTGGGGATATCCAATAGGGGTAATGAATAAACCTCAAGCAATTGGGTCATAGCATCGCTGGCCAGGAGGCCTAAGACGTACAATTCACAATTATGCTGTAGTTCCCGAATCTATATGTCATATCTTCTCGACGAACTGTATGTTTAACGCCTAGCTATAGTCTGAAGCGAAATCTTGACTGATTGTTGTCTCACGACAGAGTGGGAAAAGTAACTTTGACTTTGACGGGCTAGAATCCTAGAGATGAGCTGAGATTATCTCGCGATGCGTCCGAAGATTCCTTGTATGCTAGTCTAACGTGTATATATATATCCATCCAATTGTATAGTAACCATTCCCCATACCACCGTATTGTACGGCTGAGCTCAGCTCTTCAGTGTCACTAGAACCTTCGTGATCATCGTATAATAATCATGAGCACTTCCGTGCTAGTCCAAGCTCAAAGCTACACGGTGTATTTCATCGTCGCTCGTCTATGCTCTGCTTGAGCTACTGACGAGAGCGTTTAGTCATGTGACTAATTATGAGGGAGAAACACAGGCCTATAATGAGTCGAAGAAATGCATTGTTGGCATCGTTTCAAGTGTGTGGTTAGAAGGATTCGGGTTGCCTGGTGTTGGTGATTCAAACCACTCGTTGTGTAACTCGTCGGGCATCATCTCCAAGAAGGAGTCAAAGTCGCCTATATCATACATGGGCGGGTCATTAGGCGAGAGATTCGACGAAGCTGTTGTTGCTACGGTCACAGGATTCAAGGCTGCCGGACGGGATTCAAGATTCAAACGTGTTGCATCGATATCATCGAACTTAGGCGATGTGGCGCTCTCAGGCGTGTCGCATGACATTGGCTGCTCCCGCATCACCCAGTCGCCGGTTCCTGGCCTCGATATTTCCGCCGGTGTCTGGCGGTGTGGTTGCCGCTGTGGTTGCTGTTGTTGCTTTTGCTGCTTCTCTGCCTGCTGCGTTTCCCGCACATGCCGAGCTCGAGCAATAAGCTGGCCGATGGGTTTGACGAAATCATCCCCCCGTTCGGTGCTGTCGCGAAATTTGATAAGCAGCCACGTATCGTAGACTGTGTTTGCGTACTCCCAAGCAGCATCGCATAGTAGAGACGGGGGGCGAATACAAATCTCCGACAAAGCGAGGGCCAATGTATGCCATTGGACATATATTTGTAGGTGCCACGTCCATTGACCAATACGTGAGTCTTGCATTATGTCGGCTGTCCTCTTCAGTATGTCGACCGAGTTGACAAAAATATGGTCGCGCAAGGTTTTACTATCCATTTCAAACTCCGGGCCACCGTAGCCAGACCCCTCAACATTCCTGGCAGCATTGCTAGTGTGAGATGCGTTGACTTCTCCTTTCTGTTTTCGGGACTTTAGCTCAGTATAGTACATAAGCGTCCGGACTCGCCGTGAGGCTATGTAGCAAATCTGTTTTGCGAGATAATGTAACGGTTGACTTATATCGCAGCGTTCTACATACTTTTCAACCCATTTATCATGCTCATCCATAATTTTGACACGCGTTTGAAAGGAGGAACGACTTGCTCTGGATACGGTATCAGTTTAGAGTTATCTAGGCATGGTGGATTTACTGCTGTGGGTAGGAGGTATGAGAGAGAGGAGGATAGGCTGGCAATTGAGCAATAGACCTAGGAACAGATGTGGGAAAAGTTAGGGTATGCGATGAAAGTATTCACCTTTTCATTTTATAGCTGATTTCTAGCGCATGACATCGAACGTGGACAAGTGTCATATCGGTAGCATCATCGCTTTCAGGTGGTAACTCGGTCATGTCACTGGAAAGATCGGAATCGTTCACATTAAGAGGCCAGCGAGTATCGAAAGCTGTTTCTTCAAAAACGATGGGTTCGTAACCATGATATTCAGTAGATCGATGGTCAATCAGACAGACTTGATGCCATATGCGTCGACGCATCTCACTTTCAAAAGGTGAGAGATTGAATGCCGTCCCATCTCGGTGGAAGCCCATTGAGCGTGCTACATGGCATATAAGAGCGATGAGTGACCAGACCGTGCGTGTGCCGTCGTCAGACCGCAACACTGAGACATACAATATAGCTGCCTGCAGAAGTATTGTGCTCTGCGTATTCAGCAAGTTAGCGCGTGCTAGTGCTTGCTCCGTCGCAAACCGGTACCGCTCGACTACGACTGGGCGCGGTTCTCCCAGAACATTGGCGCATTGAACCGGGTCTATGCTGATAACTGCCGAGTAATAGATGGCAAATAGTAGTGCCTCTGTTTCTTTATCGAGGGGGTCCGTTGTGGCCGCCGCAGCCCAGAACAAACGTATTAAGCTGGTCGTATGAAATATGCGCACCAGTGGTAAAACATTTTCAGTGAATAGTTGAAAGAGCTTCATAGATAGCTCAGTAGAAGGGTAGAAATCTCGCAGGGAGTGAGCCAGGGACCGGTACCCTAGTATAGCTGCATTCGTGCTCAAGGAGCCCAGAGTCGGGTTCTCATCATCATGTAACGGAGGGCTATCATCGAGCTGAGTAGAATCGTCGTCCTTGGAACTGAAATCAAGAAACATTCCACGCAATTGCTCGATCTCTTATGATTTTAGCCAAAAAAAAACCCCCTCGATTTAGAGGCAGAGAGCTGGGAAACTAACCTCCTCGGTCAAGTCAGCCCACATTACATTGCTGACGTAACGACTTTGAGACTCTTCGACGACCAAACGGCCTAATTCTGGGACGGCTTCGGTCTCTTGACTCGCGTCGTCAACGGGGCTCTTTCTCTCCCGAGCTTGGGGCTCTGCAGACAGCGCATGTTCGGATGCGGATTCCGAGGCTATCTGGGACTCGGCTTCACGGCTCTTTGCCTGCTGCTGTAGTCGCCTAATAGTTGTTTCCAAATGGGAAAGTCTATCCAGCACTTTGGTGTCGACGGCTTGACGTGGGCGTTTGGCGGCGCGGCCGGCGCCTGGAGGGTGGACGCAGTTGGACCCGGCCCGTATGCAGTTAGAGCACGGTTGGCGCCGGTCGCATTTGACCTTGCGCTGCCTACACAGTACACAGCTCCGAAGGTGTGTGGGCTGGGTCGATTGTGCAGCCTGAGAGTTGCTCGTGCTGGGAGTATCCGCCGGTGCCCCCGCTGCGGCTGCGGCGTTATCGTCAGGCGAGCGGGCCATGTTAGTTAGAGTCGCAAACAACCCGTGGACACCGTCCTACTAGCTATCGTCATAGTTTGATACTAGCTGGTCGGGTATTTCAGGTATTTTATTATGAGTCAAGACTTCATCCATCATCTTACGTAATCTGTCATGCGCAGAAGCCTGGAGGAGCTGCACCGCACGACACACGCTTACTTGGGTTAGGTTAGATGCCCCCCTTAGCGCTCCATGTACCGAATGGGAATATTTTCCTTGCTATTAATATACTAGTACTATACTAGTGTACAGTAGTACTATATACTACTTACTTAGGTAGGCAGTGTTAGTTCAACAGGAAGTACACTACTACACTAGTAGAGTCGGTTTTACATACCGACAGCTTACAATCAATTGATTTATTCCATTCAATCCTGATGAGCACGGAGATAACCAAGACGATATATACCTTCAGTACCTCTTTTTAGCTTATAAATCCCACCACTACCAACAGTATTTCTAAAAGCTTTACTAAGAATTGGAGAAACCACCCCTGTTCGGACCTTAGACATGGGCAACCTACCTACTTAGTAGGTAGTGTACAGTACTATGATACGAAATGTCAATGGGCCTTAATTAAGTACATTAGTAGGTACCTGCCATGTCTACAGTGTACGAATTTATGCAAACGCTGGATCACAACGTCATACCTTACTACGTAATGAACCCGGACAGGGATTGAGTTGTGGATTCGAACTGGTAACAACATCAACAGCGCCTGAGCCAATCAAAACGAGCTAACCCAGAACGCTTGCATATCGAAAACCACCCGCTACAACCATCGTAGCTTCCAAGGCGATACGCAGAAGCACTAGCCCCAGCCCCAGGAAAACACACAATGATAATAAGAATAAGGCCGGCGATACCTCTGTTTCCAAAACTCGCATACCAATCAACGCGGCAGCCACATTACTGGCGCGGCATAATGAGTAGCAGTAACAGCAACAGCCGACCCGAGGGTCCCATTCACTTCGGCCCATTCGACGTCACGACGCAGGTATGCCAACCCATTCATTGAGTTATGAACAAATCAGAGATTCGCTCGCTCGCTCACAAACACACACGACATAGGTCTTTCTAACAACACCGCTCTCCTTCGCCCTGGTGAACATAAAGCCACTGCTCCCGGGCCACGTCCTCGTGTGTCCGCGTGCGCCCCACAGGCGGCTAACGGACCTATCGCCCCAGGAGCTGACGGATCTCTTCGGCGCCGTGCAGCGCGTGCAGCGGATGCTGGCGCGGTACTACTTCTCCCAATCTCAGCCCCAGGGCCAGGACCAAGATCCCAAGCAGACAGATGCGGTGCGAGCGGGGAAATCACCAGCCGCTGCTGCGCCTGACGCAGGTTCTTTCAACGTCGCGATCCAGGATGGCCCCGAAGCCGGACAGACGGTCCCGCATGTCCATGTCCATGTGATCCCGCGGATCCGCGGTGCAACGGCCAAGGACGCGCATACGGAGGGTGATGCCATCTACGGCCTGATGGCAGCCGAGGCCGGGAATGTCGGTGGTGCGCTCTGGGACAGGGTCATGAAGAGTCGGCCGCAGCCCGGCGGCGGTTTTCCGAGAGTAGAGGATCCGGATCGTCTGGCGCGGTCTATGAGTGATATGGAGGCCGAGGCAGATGCGTATAGAGATGTATTGGCAAGTATAGGAGATGGGGATAGAGCGCTCTGACATTCAGGACTCTAAGCTAGGGGGGTTATAGATAAAGCGAATAGGATGGATCATTACAACACCACTAACCATGCACGCTTCTAAGCAAACTTCCTGCGCTACACTGTGTTTACAGCCCTCTAAGCAATTCATCCAACGTGATCGGTTTCCTGACAGCATTGTTCATGCCTTCGTGGTATGTAACCCAAATCTTCGTCTCCGCCTTCCCCGGCGCAATGCTGCCGCTTTTTCTCTTACCCACGCTGTTCCCATCTGACTCTGAGAGCGGCCGCACTGCAGGTTGTATTACACGGCCAAAGAAATCTTTCTTTAGTGGGATAGCAGGCAGCGCACTCTCCTTTGCTACGCTGGCGTTCTCTTTATCATCGAAGACATAGTCTTCTGGGGCGTTTGGATTACCTGCTTTATATCGTGCCTGTCTTGCCGCGTTTTCCCGTAATCGGCTGGCCTTTTGGCGCTCTTGGTCCAAAACTTGGCGGACTGCATACCGTGTGGGTGCTTGGGTTCCGTGAAGTACAGCAGCAGAGGTCTCAAACGTAGCTAGGAGATCAAGATCACTATTATTTTGTTAAATTAAAGCCAGAAGAGAAGTCCGTCGGTGTGGATCAGGGCACTTACGGTTCCATGCGGTATACCCACTGCGGCCCTCTACTAAACGGTGAATCGTTTTCGATCTTGCCACGTTGAAGCTCAATTCCCATTTCCGCAAGAATCATCGCAGCGCGTTGGACCATAATCTTCTCTGTCTCCTTCCTGACGCTTGCTGTTCCGCGCGCATCTCCACTCCCACCAACAACCACTGGCTTGACATCTGGTGATACCATGCGAACCAGATACGGTAAAAATTCGGCGGAAACGTCCTCGACACTGCGAAACGAGCGCATCAAAGTAGGTGGGAGTTGAGCTTGCAGTGCCTGAAGCATTGACCGATTTTCTTTCTCGGACTCGCGAGCAGCAAAGTCTGCCCTAGGGCCAGAGAAGGGAAGGATTGGGGCTTCGTCATCACCATGATCACCCCATTTCCTATCATACTTTCCACCCATACGCCGAATAGGAGTCGCAAATAGGTGATGACAAGCTAGGATCGGCTGACAGAGATATGGCGCCAGCTCCCAGTCCTGGCTTCCAAAAAGCCGCGAAGAACAGGTGTCGTGGAAATGCATCCATTCATATGCCTGATTGGGTTTGCTTAGAAACGAGTCGTCGTTGAATTCGTGATTAGGGTAGCCGGAGAAGACCTCAGTGAGCACTCTGTCCACGTCACCGCTAGTCTCAATCATTTCCCGAAGCCGTTCCATGCCATACTTCTTCTGCTGTTCTGAAAATCCAAGCTGAACTTGAGGTTGTTCATGTGAATGTTTTGGCGGTGGAGCTATTATGGGAACACTGCTCTTGGGGAATCCGGCACCATCCTGAAAAACACGCGTGACGATGTCCTTGACGTTTCCTCTCCCAACACCTCTGGCACCACCTCCGCCGTGAGCAAGATCACGGACAATGTGCTGCTCCACCCACTGCCGGGTTAAAATAAGGGGGTTATTTAAGGATGAGGACTTCAAGCGACCAGCTACCCATTCCCCAACGACCATAATGCCTCGCAGATCCCCCTCTGCCGTGCTTTCGGCACCACGCTTGGCATCCATGCCACTAGTCATCCCCCAAGCTGTCTCGCAGAGCTTTCGAGCCGCGTCCTTTTCGCAAGGGATGCCCTCCTTTTCAAATACACTCTTCAAACGAGTTACTACCGCATCAATGGTGGGTTTTCCAACATGAATGATCTCAGCCAAATTCGACTGCCGTAAAGGCCGCAATGATGGGTGATATACATCATTGCAAATGAGTATAAGGGGTCGCATTTGACGAAAATCATCACCCTTTTTGCGGTTGTTCGCTTGCTGGGATTTCGATTCTTGTCCCGCTGCATTCTTTTCTCCAATAGTGACAAGGTCCATTAATGCCCTAATAAACCCTCCTTCTCCAGAACCACCGGACCCAGTCACTACGCCGTCAACTTCATCGACGACAACACATACCGGGCGGGCAACTTTTTGCTGCTTGCTAGTTTGCGTCTTTGAGTGTTGGACAGTTTTAACATTCTCCGTGCCAAGACTAGTCCGTATCCTATTCTTAACAACGTCTCGACTGCGGTCATCGCTAGCGTTGATCTCCATAACTTCGTAGCCTGCCTGTCGAGCGCAGACGTGTGCCAGTGTCGTCTTGCCAAGACCAGGAGGACCTGTCAACATCAGAATCTTCCGATGCGGTTTTTCTTCCTCAGACTCGGCCTTTACTCCCGGGCGTCTTATTACAGGCCGAGATCGAGACACTCCGGGAAATACGATTGGATCCCACCTCTTCAACCATTTTAGTACTTGGCGATTTGTCATGTCGTCTCCCACTAGGTCCATGAAGTTCCGAGCGCGATATTTCTCAGTCCACAAGAGTGTTCTCTTTGGTCTCTTTACGGTCTGGCCTTCTACGGAGGCCAGTGGCTCGTCGGGCACTGGCGTGGGTGTTCTGTCTCGTTGTGCTAATTCTTTGGATGCCGTATCGATCAATTCGTGGATATCGATCCCATAATAACTCCTTTCCGCTCGTCCCTTCTTCGTCTTCGATCTCGCAGCCACCATACGTTCATATGATACTTCAGTGTTCACCCTTCGTTTCTTGATGTCGATAGTTTTGCCTGAACATGTTGTGATTTTCGAGGCACTCTGAGGCAGGCATGACGAAAGTCGGTCAAATATCGAGGTTTTGTTCGATGCGAATGAAGAACCCCCATTAGAGTGGTGACCATGTGCATCCAGCTGGAAGAGCGGAAGCGGAGGGGGCGATAGTTTGATAAATTCTATGGGGGGCGCATCCCGAGGACTATTCAGCATCTGGCGCTTTGGTGCAGGTTCTAAAGGCGTGTTTTCATCATCATCGGAATCGTCATCGACGAGAAAGCCAGGCTTCCCGCGGTGTCGTGGCTGGTTGTCTGTATGCGGTGGTGGCCGCTTAGCTGCCGTCGAGGGAGAACTCTTCGGATACGTCACAGGAGACGAAAGCAAAGGCATATTTCAACAATTAGTTCGAACTGAGACTCATAGATATTTCTCCGCTTTCAAAACGTAAATATCTCCTATACTATCGTCTCCAAGCTCGTGCAGGTGTGTATAGTAAAATTGGCGTATTTGTTTAATTGAATGTGGGAAACACGCGTTGGCGCGTCCCAGCGCGTCTTGAGTTATAGTGGGTGGTGCATTATTGTGGGGCTGAACTGTGAATCAATTAAAACCTGGTAACACCTGGTAACATGTCGGCACTGTAGCCACAATGGCGCTAAAATATTTGTTACCTATTGTCAACAACCCCTCATGTATTTGAAGCATTCCGACCAATCTTTTACAGATAACGGTCTGAAAATAAGAAATAACTTATATTGTTATATTCTTACTACCTGGCCTCTTGGAGAGGTTTCATTAATGATACCACAACTAAACTACTACCCAAATATGCTATCTACGTTAAATACCGTGACGCTAATCGCGTCGTACAGGCAGACACAGGCCACTCCCAATAAGAGTTAGACCGGCACGTTTTCTGTAATCGGAGTCCAATATTGAAGTCCCCCGAGTCCCATCGTTTCTACATAGTAGGCATGCATGTCAAATCCTCTCGGGCATGGGTCCCGTTGTGCAGCCGTTATACGGTCGCTAGACCAAGAGGGTGCAGCCCATGACAATTGTTGAATGAGGAGAAGATGGAGCCAAGAATGAAAAGCGTACCATCGCTTTACATTCTCTTACTTATTGAATACCTACTTAAGTAAGCGGCCAAATTCTTCTTATATGAAGCTTTTCTTCAAAGCTTCAATTCTAACAGATTACCGTTTTCCTTTCCTATTATACCGGTACTACTCTGTAGCTTATTTGTCGTACCTCTCCATTTCCTAGCTGGGAAGCTTGTAGCCAACATGGCTGGTACTGTTGCTCTCGACCTCACTAAATACCCTATTCCTACGCAGGGCTTCATCGGAGGGAAGTACGTCGATTGCAGTGACACCGGGAAGCATGAGCTACGTTCATCTGTCAACGACGAGGTCTTGACTTCAGGTACGCCCCGGAGGCAGAAGCAAAGCACGAATTTATGCTAGCCTCAGTTTCTACGTTGAGCTCATCCATGTAGCTGACGTGCGTGAGCAAAATAGACCTCCAATGGGCCGATGCTGAAGATGTCGATGCTGCCGTTGCCGCTGCGGAAAGTGGCTTTACGGCTTGGGGCAAAATTCCCAATGTATGCGATTTCACCCAAGGTTTTGCGAGATATTCGATAACCAACAACATAGTTCCGAACGGCAGACTCAGAAAAGAGACATCATGGTCAAGTTTGCAAGTCTAGTTCGCGAGAATGCAGCCCAGCTTGCCTGGCTAGAAGCAGTCTTAGTCGGGAAAGACCCTAGGATAGGCGGCTTCGGTATCAACGAAGTAGCAGAGCTCTTCATCTGTAAGAGTTGTCCGAAAACCCATCGAGGTTGATCTGCATTGATTAACCGTTTACTCGAAGATTACGGTAACATTATCCACCAATTCCATGGTCAGATACAGACGCCGCATGACGATGGCTCGCTAGAGGTATCGACTTTCTCTCACTCCGCAACATCCTAAGTTGCACACTAACCAAGACAGTACGTGATTCGCCAACCATTTGGAGTCGTCGCCGGCATTACGCCTTTCAACGAACCCCTCCTCACATTCGCCATGAAAGTGGCGCCGGCCATCGCCGCCGGGAACGCTATAGTGCTGAAAGTCAGCGAACAGAATCCCCTCTCCACACTATTCATCGCTAGCTTAACGAAAGAGGCCGGTTTTCCGGACGGCCTAATCAATATCTTGACAGGTGGCGTGGAAGCTGGAAGTGCCTTAGCCGCCCATATGAAGATTCGAATGATTAGCTTCACGGGGAGCATCCAGGTTGGCAAGCTCGTTCAGCAAGCTGCTGCCAAATCAAACTTGAAGAAAGTCACCTTGGAACTAGGCGGCAAGTCACCAGTAATCGTATTCCAAGACGCCGATTTGGAGAAGGCATCGAAGATGTCGGCGGCATTTTTGGCGTTGAATGGTCAGGGGTGTCTCTTGGGAACCCGGATGTACGTCCATGAAGATGTCGCACAGGAAATGGTCGCCCGAATGAAAGGCATTGTCGAGTATATGGGAACAGGTCTTGGTTCGGACCCGCTCAATCCTTCGACAATCACTTCCCCGCTGTATAACCACCGCCAAAAGGATGTGGTTATGAAATTCATCGAAGAGGGAAAGAACGAAGCGACGCTGCTAACTGGTGGCTCGGCGGTTGGAGAGAAAGGGTGTTATGTGCAGCCTACAATCTTCGTTAACCCCTCTAAGTCGGCCAAAATACTAAGAGAGGAAGTCTTTGGACCTGTGCTGACTATTGTCACATTCAAAGACGAGCAGGAAGCCCTGGACATGGCCAACGACACAGAATACGGTCTAGCGGCTTACGTCCACACGAAAGATCTAGGCAGGGCATTGCGGTTCACTAAGAACTTACAGGCGGGGATGGTGGCTGTCAACTCGGCCATGGCCTATGACAAGAGCCGACCATTTGGCGGTTGGAAACGTTCGTAACCCATTACCTCCCTCCCCCTTTTTTCAGATTTAGTAAACAGTCACTAACGCATTATCGCAGAGAGCGGCCAGGGTTACGAGAATGGCGTTGCCGGTCTGGAAGACTGGTCGCAAACGAAGAGTGTATTTCTCTCTCTTTAAATCGCCGAATATAAGACCGCATAACTCCGGCTCAATAGTAGAGTTGGATAGTGAGGCATTAGCGGAATAGGAGAGTTCAATGTGGTCTTTAGAGACGTGATGCATCTGTGGCTCTAGCTCTAGATTTTCTATATAGTACAGTAGGTTAGGTGTTTAGACAACATGAGATCAGAACGCTCGGTGGAACTACAAACACACCCAAGTACACTTAGTATAAATCACGCCCAACTAGGTAGTGTCGCTCCGCCGCGCCGCATTGGAAGCGATGAGAGGACCGCTGATCTCAAACGGCCGCTCCACCGTAGCATGTACCTGCATTACCCTCGGAAACTAGGTTAGGTACTTCCTAGGTACAGTCAGTTTCGCTATCAAGTAGGGCGGTTGTAGCTGAAACATGGGGCTGGGGTAGTGAAAGCTAATAACGTACTAACACGCTTTCCTATCCAACGCGACAAATGGGGCATTACACAAAATCACCCATAGGACCGGCACGCACAGACAGCTTCCAAGACCTCGACGCATTTAAGTTACCTAACTTAGTGTAGAGCTCAGACGCTTTGCGGTCCAACGGCTGGTGATGAACCAGATATGAAAACCGCCAAGTGAGCCGCCAAATGAGGCACGTGCCTTGCCGACCCTCGAAGTAAGACAGTAAAGCGTTGGTGCGTCAAGATGATGCAGGTCACAATCCAGTCCATCTACGTCTGATAGAGCTGCATACCTTGTTCTATTGTCTGGACAACAAAAAAAAATACCTTACAAGCTTCGAAGACACTAGACTAGGTAGCGCTTTCATTCTAACGCCTCACACGACTCAATGATCAAATTATCATCAAATGCTGCGGAATAAAGTACGTGTATCCATTAGTTACTGTGTTAAAGTTAGGTCGCCAAGCATGTGCCTGTATCATTGGCTCATCCTTAAATCCTGTCAATAACTTCAAATAACCAACGACTATGCGATGCTGAACGAGATTTTGACAAGACCTGCTATCCACTTGCTCGCTCATGTGTTTAACAGGCAAAATCACGCATGACAAGCTTTGTGATGATTCTTAGGAAAATATTTCTTCATACGCGAATCTAGCGAGGCGAACCTAGCTTGGGAAGCCAGCCAGCTCGCCTTCCTTCGTTCAAGACACCACACAGCTGTTCCCTGAACTCTGCTGCTACATTTCACATGGAAGTTCCATGCTTGCAAAATCCCACACAGTTTTTTCCCTTCTCTAAAGGCTCATAGGCGCTAATACACTCCGACGGCCCAAATATGCATTTTGCACCGCTGATACTATTCCATACCCAACAAATACCCCACGTCGTCCGAAAAGTAATAGGGCAACGGCGTCGGCAGAGGGCACCACTCGATCACAAGCTTTCCCACCAAAAACGCCGTAATGTGATGTCGAAATGATGATGGATACATGACGCCGTCCTTCAAAAGAAGCAAAAAATAGAAACAGGGATCGAAAGAGGTATGCGTGAATAAAACATGCTACTACTAATGATGGCTGGTTGTGTTGATCACCGCCTACCCCATTTGCTCCGCCGCTTTTCTGGTTGCTCCGCACCGGCACCTCCAGGTCCAGACATGAACAGCCCCGGTCCATTCGAGATGGTACTATCTCGTACGTCGGTGCCAACAATATTTCCTTGTGTATTGACAGCAACGGTACTGGGGAGGCCTTTGCCAAGCTCATATAGCCGGTCTTTCTTCTTCAAATATTTGCGACGCCAAATACAGGCCCCGGTCCAGATGCCGATGATTGCTACAACAACGACAACGATAAAGACTATCCAGTTGACATGCGTCGAGGCCCTAATTCAAGGGAATTAGATCGAGAGGGCTAGAACGTTGGAGATAGTGGCTTACCAACTGCCGCCCTGGCTACTGTTTCCAGAACTACCGCTACCAGCGCCACTCGAACCTGTTGCTGAAGTAGTTCCCGTGGTTGCGGTGGCAACTTGTTTGTTGCAGAGACTTGTAAACCAACTCTGAATTGAAGATAGACCTCCGGAATCGGAATTGCAGGCACCGTTACAGACATCATTGGCACCCGACTTCAAGGGTTGAAGGGTGTCATAGGCACAAAAGCATGTGTCCCAGCTGTTTTCGTCGGTAGAGGGGTTTACCGGAGGCACACAGGCACCGTTGGCATCGTAGAGTGGCCCACATTTCAGCGCGCACGAAGGCAGTGCCGCAAAAGGAACTATAGTCGTAGAGGGCGTAGCTAGAAACATACGTT
Organism: Xylaria sp. FL1042; assembly: GCA_022495085.1. NCBI lineage: Eukaryota > Fungi > Ascomycota > Sordariomycetes > Xylariales > Xylariaceae > Xylaria > Xylaria sp. FL1042. Next base: position 66,906 of record MU380321.1, read on the forward strand.
AACAGATCACAGTTTGTACACAAGGTTTTTGGCTCATGAAGTGGGTTGGATGACATACACATGGTGAATTTAAGATGAATAAACGAAGATTGAGATGAGCGGCGTCGATTCGGTTGGTAAATCGTCAATAAATCCGGGAAATCGAATAAAATCGAGGCAATAAATCGTATGCAATGGTCCCGAAACAACAAAAAAGATAGCGAGTGCGAAATTACGGTAATGCCACACCAGAATTAGCAGCGCTGGTAACGCGGCACAATTAACCGCTGACTCGGTCTACTCCGGATCGCTGATGAGAGAGAAATGTGAATCGGACGGTTGGTCAATGAAATAGGTCTGGCAGGTTGGCGGTGGGTCGATTGGATCGTAAACGCGAACTCGATAGTGCGGCCAAGAACAAGGAATCGAAAGGTTTGGTTTTGTGTATTTGACTGGTAATCCCCCTTTTCCTCCTGTCAATGCAGCAGCACGGCCGCAATGCGACGCGATGCAATGCGATGTGATGCGGTGCGGTACGGCGCGATGCAGTTCGATGCGATAGCCGGCGAGTGAAATTGGGTTAAACGAGCGTAGTTGAGAGGAGGGAAATGGAAGGGCCGGAAGTCCAGTTGGTGTGGAGATAGATAGACGACCTCGTGGGAAATTTGGAAGAGCGGGAGCAGAGAAGATCAGGGAGGGCGAAGCATGAGTGGTGGATGATGTACTATGTATATACTGTATACCTACCTCCTGGGTTAGTGTAGATGGACGCAATTAAGAATACGACATGTTCTGCTACCTACCTAGGTAGGTTGGCTGGTCCCAGCAGCATATCGGTGGATCACAGTACCTAACTATCTAGGTATGTACTCAGTAATCGCCTGCTGTGCTGAGTATGCAAGTTCCCAAATTAGGCAAGTTGGCACGACGCTAGGTGCAAATATATCTTGTAGGTAGGTACAGGGCCACAGGTAACTTTACTATTTTTTTCTTTCTCTTCCTTCTAACATGTCTGCAATAACCTTATTAAGATACAACGTACTCATTTACACTTGCTCTGTGCCATACTAGCATAGGAGGTCTTACGGTCAATAACTTGAACCCTTAATGCTCTTCATGTTGCGTGTTGGATCCTTCTTTTGCATGGACCTTTAATTGCAGATAACACAGGATTTATGCTACAATATACCTAAGTACCTACCTAGGGTAGGTAGGTACCTATACGTGTGCGCACCCAAGAAGTACTACCTGTCTCTGTGTTATACTTTTCTACACCACAAGAATAGCAGCTTTAAACTGGCAACAACACAGTAACCATTATTTTTACTCACTTAATTATGTTGGCATATCTTAATATATTACAATCTCTCTGTGCAGCACTGCAATTCCTCCTTGTTAAACTACATACCTACACTACCTAGGTAGGTTATCACAAATATTGATGCGAAAACATCCATGCCAGTCATATTGCCAAGCTCTGCATACTTACGCTATCGAACTATGATTTAACCTAAATAGGTAACGTATCTTCTCCACCCGTGCAGTACCCGCGTATCGTTGTAACATATGTATTCTTCAGCCCTGTTATACACCAATTTCCCGTGCCAGCCGACATTACCGAATACGCGTGAAGCTTGTCTTCGCAATGGCTCCATGATATACACACACTAGTGACTTAGTACCTACCTAGGTAGCTATATACATGTACACCTAGGGCATCGTCGTGGTTATCCTACCAGGGGTGTTTATGGCTCAGGTGCTAGCAGTCGAGTCCCAGAGCATTGGGAAGGCATCGACCACTAATACAGATATAAGGAACTACTACTAGGTCTCAGGGGACCTCGTAGCATTAGGTATATGGCGTAGGTAGCAGATGCTCGCGTGCGTTGCAGCCTCACTGTCCCTTTGACCGTTATTTTCGTTCTTCCTCTCTGCCCTCTTCTCGCATAGGTGCAGGCACACATGTAAGTTTCCATCGTTGGCTAATCTGCATGGTTGATTATGCGGCGACAACTGTGATTAGTAACTTGTGGCTCACTAGTATTTTGTACCAAGCAGCGTTATATGTATACCTACATAGTAGAGTGAGTGCCCACCTAGTGGACCAGACGGGCTAGTGGACCACCCACTAAAGAGGTAGCCCACACCTCCTACTTTCACTTCAACAACCTATTATTTCACCAAAACAACTCCATTTTACTCTAAATTCAACATGCGTATTAGCTATAAGGCTAGGTTAGCTGCGGCTGTAGCAGCAGTTAAAAATAAAGCTACTTACCGGAGTATAGCTAGTAAATACGCAGTTTTTTAAACTATTTTTTTTTAGCGGCTTTATAAAGGCTTTACGCGTAAAAAAGCTTATAAAGCTAACTATTTTTTTAAATTAAATATTAAAGCTTTTATTATATAAGCTTTATTTAATTATAAAATAGTTAAAAAGACTTATTATTGTTAAAAAATTATTTAATTTGCTAAATATATTTTTAAGGCTTAAAATTAATAAAAAATATTTAGTTATTATTAAGTTAACTATTTTATATAACGCTATTTAAAAATAAAAATAAAGCTTTAAGCTTTTTTTAAAGTTTTATAAGCTGCTTTTAACTTTTTTAAATAAATAAACAACTTTTTTAAACAATTTACTAATATTTATTAAAAATATTATTTTAAGGCTAAATATATTATAAATATAAATAAATATAAGCTTTATAAAAATAAATTAGCTTTAAATAAAATAATAGGCTTTTTAAAAACTTAGCAAAGATTTTGTTAATATTTTAATAAAAAAGCTTAAATATTTATTTTAAAATATATTTTAGCTAATAAGTATACTTTTATATTAGCTATTATTTATATTAGTAAAAACTTTTAAAATTAATAGTTTAATAAAAAAATTTTTAAATAAAAATATATAATTAGTTTTATAAGCTATTTTTTAAATTAAATAGCTTATTATTAGCTAATAAAAGTTTATTTATTTAAAACTTAACTTAAAAATATAAGTTAAACATAGTTATTAATATTAAATAGCTATAATTATTAAAACTAATAGTTATTAATTATAGTAGTTATTTTATATAACTAGTAAAAATAAAGCTATCGTTAAGTTATACGTAAAGTTTAAATATTTTATCTCTTATTTTTTATTTAGCTTATACGCTAATAAAATCTTTTTTTATAAAAAAAAAGATTTTATTTTATATAAATAAACTCTTTTTTATTTTCTTAAATATATATAATTAAACATAGTATAATAAACTTATATTTTATTTCGCGTGTTAATATATAATATATTATATATAGCTTATTTAATATTAATTAATATTGCAGGCAATGTAATATAAATTAGCTAAAGTAATAACAAAGCTTAGTTTATAATAATTTAAACCTTTATATTATACTTTAACTTTTTTACCGTATAATACTACTTTTTTTATAATTTACTTAAGGCAAAAAAATATTATATAAAATAAGCAAATATTACCTTTTTTATAATTTATTTAAAGTAAAAAAGTATTTACTTGTTATAAAAAAAAAAGGAAATCTTTTAAAATAATATATAAGTAAAGCCTTTTATAATTTACTTAAAGTAGTCGGTATATTTATTATTATTTTAAAAAAATAATATATAATTATATTAGACTATTTATTATATATAAACAACTTATTATTTATTATATATATAATAAAACGATTTTTTATTTATTTTTAATTATTTTTCTTTTTAATTTATTTTTAATATTATAGCATTAAATATACCGTATAATATAATAAAACCTATTATATTATAGCTACTAGCTAATATTATATATAAAAAAATAGCATAAAAACTTAAACTTAATATTAATATTATATAAAAGTATATTAACTTAAACTATTAAAAAAAAAATATTAATTTTAATAGCGCGACTAAAAAGTTATTAAATATTTAAATAGCGTATTAACTTATTAAGTATACTTATTTAAAATTTATTAGACAATAATTTTAAAAAGCGTACGTAAAAGATTTTAAAAAATAAATAATATATTATTTTAATACTTTAAATTATATGCTACGCTAATAACTACTATATACTTTTAAACATAAAAAAATATAACTAAAGCTAAAATTAAATAAAGCAACTTAATTAAAATGCCTTATATAAATTATATAAAGTATATATAGCTTAGTAAAGCTTGATTTAAAAATTTTAGCTATTTAAAATAGCTTTATTATAGCTATATAAGCGTTAATAGCTTTTTTTATGTTAAATAACTAGCTTTATACGACTTAAAAAATATTAAATAATATATAAAATAAAACTATTTAATTAAAACCGCTTTAAAAAATATACTTTAAAAACTAAAAACCTTAAAATACCTAGTATTTTATATAATTAACTATTAAATATTAAAATACTTTTAAACTAAAATATAATTATATAATAAAGCTAAGCTATAAGCTTAATTTTTAGTTTATTTATAAGTACTTTATTATTTATTATTTTCTTTAAACCTTAAAGTAAACATTTTATATTTATATAATATTAAATCTAGCTATTATTAGCTCGTATATAAATTTACCCCTTATAAAAAATATATAAAATAAAATAATCTTTTTTAAAAAATATATTATATTTTAAAAGATTTAAAAAAAAAAAAAAAATTACTTAAGCAAGCTATATAATTTATTATATAACAAGGTAAAACTATTTATTAATGCATGCCGTCGACTAAAAATTATAAAAAACTAATACCACGCTATATTTTTAATAATTTTAAAAAATAGCGTAAAAAACTATTATATATATAATATTAAACCTAATTATATATAAAATAAAATTTATCGTGCAATAAATACTTACTTTAATATAAATATAAACTATAATTAATATTAAGCTAACTAAATTATAATCACTTTTATATAAATAAAAAATAAGCACTTAAATTTATTACCGTATAAAATATTAAACCTAATAATTAATAAGCTATTAAAAGTATAGCAAGCACTTAGCGCTAGCTATAGTAGCAAAATTTAGCTTAATATAATAATTATATAAGCGTGCAAAAAAGTATTAAAATTTAAAATAGCCTTTATATTATAAAAGCTATTATATAAAGCGTTTTTTTTTAATTTACAAGCTTATATTTACGTAGCTGCTAATACTTTTATAAAGTATTTTATATAAAACAATAGCAATATTTATTTTATTAATAAAAAATATAATTAAAACGGCTATATAAAAAACTATTAGCTTTAATTTTAATTTTAACTTTTAAATAAGCCTAGCGTATAATAAAACCAAATATAAATTTAAAAGCAAAAAAGCTAATATTATTATATAAATAAAAAATATTTTATATGCTAAAAAAAAAGCTGCTAGTTATATAAGCATACTTTTTAAAAACAAGCTTGCGTAAAAAACATTTATTTTAACTCGTATAAAATAATTTATAATACTTAGCCTACTTTAAATAAATTTTTAGCATACCTAGCAAAATATAAAAAATATTTAAAGTTAAACAACGCTAAAAAAAATATTAACAAAAAAACTAGTAAATAATATATTTTTATATTATATAACTAATAAAAATATATAAAACCTATAAAATAAAAACCTTATCCGATTAATTTACTTTTAATAATTAATATTATATAAAGTATTAAAGTAAACTATAAAATATTAGCGCGTTAAACTATTTAATAATAAATAAAGCGTAGTTAAAAGCGTATTTTAAAATCTACTTTTATATAAAAATAAATTAAACTTTAAAAAACGTGTATATTAAGTTTAATATAAGCGAACTTATAGCTATAATAAAAACCGTACAATTAAAAAACTAACTAGGTATAATTATTTATTATATTTTAAATAGCTATACTTTTTTTTTGTTTTTATTAAAAAATATTAATTGCTTAAAAGTATATTTTAATAATATTAAAAATATAATCGTATAAAAAAATAGCAAGAAAATCCTTATTATATATAAATAAAAACACCTGTTTTTTAATATAAGTTTATATAAAGCTAAAATTTATTTTATTAAAATAAAATTATAATAGCTTTATTATTACTTTAATTACTTTTATATAAAAAAATTACATAAAATACTTAGTCGTGTAAAATATAATATAAATTATTAAATTTTAAAAAAGATTTAAAAGTTTTATTATTATTATTAAATATATAACTAAGCATTTTAACGCTTTAAATTTTTAATTAAAAACAATTATAACTTTAACTATAAAATAATTATTAATACTATATAAATAAATAATAAATAAGTTTTATATATAATTAATATAATTATATTATTTTAAGCTATAACTTTTTTAAAGTTTATATTTATATAAAACGCTTAAAAAGCGTTATATAAGTGTTAAATAAATATATATTAAAAACTTTTTAACTATATTATATATAATTTAAGCATTAATTTTTTATTTAAAAAGTTTAAAAACTAAGCAAAAATTATAAGTTTTTAATATTACGCGATATTTATTAAAGCTTACTAAGCTATTAATAAAATTAAACAAGCTTATAAACTTTTTTATTATATATATAATATTTTTAAAGCTAAAATTAGCTATTATATAAATATAAAATTAATTTTATAAATAATAATTAAAGCGTTAAATAATATAACTAAATTAAATAAACTTATATTAATTTTATTAGTTTTTAAAATATACTTTAAAATTAGCTAAAAATTACCCTTTTTATTTAATATTATATAAAAAGCAAAAGCTATTAAAAAAGCTATAAAAATATTACGCAAAAAAAAAATAAAATTAAAATTAACTATGTAATTTATAAGCGCAATAAGCTTATTATATATAATATATATTAGGTGGCTAAAGGGTACGATATTATATATAAATAAATAAGTAAAATAAATAACTATATTTATCGATTTATTTAATTAAGTAATAAAAAGGTAAAACTTTTATACGAAGAATTTTTTTTAAAAAAAAGAATTTTGCGTACATATACCGCTTAACTAGTTAAGCCGGTGGATTAGTTTAACTTATATATAAATAGTTTTATATATAACTAAAAGCAGTAGCTTTATACGTAGTTAATATTAGTATTTTAATACTAGCTTTTTTTTTTTTTAACTATAATATACTTTTATATAACTATTAAAAAATATAAGAAATTATAAACGCAAGGAAATAATAGCTATATTATATAATTAAGCTATAGCTAATAAAATTGCTTTAATAATATATTAAATTGCTGTTTTTATTATATATATATTATATTATAAAATGTTTTACGTGCGCAAAAAAAAAGGCTGGTTTATAAGTGCTTTTTATACGTGACTTTTTTAAGTAATTTATAAGTGCCTTTTATATATAACTTTTTTAAACATTTTATAAGTGCTTACTATATATAACTTTTTTTTTATACGTGATTTTCTTTAGCATTTTTATAGGTTTGCTTTTATAGTTTATAAATAAACTATTTTTATGCTTATTTTTTTTTTTTTTTTTTTTTTATACGTATATATATACGTATATATATATATATATATATATATTATATATATGCCTTTTTATTATTATTTTTAAAGCTATATTAATAAAAATAATTATACGTAATAATAATAATAATAATAATAGCAGTAGTAGTATTATTAGCAGCAGCAGCATTATTAGCAGCAGTAATATTACTGCTATTACTATTATTATTATTATATATAAAGCTTTTTATTATTTAAAGTGTTATATTAATAATAAAATAAGTAAAGTTATTAGCAGCAGTAATAATAATAATATATTTGCTGTTATTTTTACTTTTACTGCTGGTTATTTATACTTTACGCTTTTATTACTTAGTAAAATTATTTAGTTTAACAACTTTATTTATACGCTTAATAATAGTGCTATCGAGAAATATTATTTTTTTATAAAAACTTTAACTTGTTAAGCTTTTATATAAGCTTTATATATAAACGTATATATTTTTTTTGCTTTACTTTTTATATAAATAGTTTTTAATATATTTTTTTATTAATATATTTTATTATATAATAGTAAAAAAAAAATATTATTACTACCGCCTTTTTAATTAATATTATTTTTAAAGTATTATATAATAATAATTTAGCCAACGTTTAAGTAAAACTTATTTATTAAAAAAAATATTTTTAATTTATTTTAATTTAAAGTTATAAAGCTATAATATTTAATAAATATGTTAATAGTTTGCGCGGTAGCTATTATAGTTATAATAATGCGCTTTTTAAAGTTTATTATTATATTTTTAGCTTTTAAGGTGGCGCTTATATTATATATGTTTAGTGTTTATATAGCGCGCGTTGCTTAGTTTACAGTTAAAAAAGTAGTAGTTTTATTTATATAATATTTTAAGCCTTTTAAAATATAAATAAAAATTTTATTATTTTTTTATGTTTTTTTTTTTTTTAATATTTATATATAATATTTTATTTAATATTTATATATAATATTTTTTTTAACGCTTATATATAATGCTTGCTTTTTTTATTATAATTTAATTGCTAGCTGCTTTTTATTATATAAGCGTACTTTTTATAGTTTTTTAATAAATGCTTTAATTTATATAAGCAGCTTATTTATAAAAACTAAAGTTTTTAACGCTTAGTTTAATATACGCTTAATAAATATATTTACTAAGTTATTTTTATTATTAATTTATTATATTTTAAAAATTTTTTTCTTTTTATATAATTTTTAAAAAAATATAATATTAATTATTAGTTTTTTAAAAGTTTTATTTTTAAGAAAAAGTTATAACAAGCTTTTAATAAATTTATTTATAACTTTACAAGCTTATAAAATAGCTTTAAATAATTATATTTATTAAATTTAAAAAAAAAAACTATACCTAGTAAAAAGGTTATATTTATACCGCAAATAGCAGGCAACGCAAAAATTTTATTAATAATAATAAACAACTTATTTATTAAAAACGCAATAAATATATAACTAAGACTTATTAATAATATAACTATAACTTAATAATATTCTTATAAAAAACGCACTGCTAAAAAACTTATAAATTTAAAAAATGCTATAAATAAAATGCTAAAACTTATACTATAGCTAGCATTAAACAATAAAATAAAAAAAGGACTTTTTTTTTAAAAAAATATAAAAAAAACGCAGCTATTATATATAATTTAAAATATTTACGCAAAATAAATTAAAAAAAAACGCGTAGTATTTGCTATAAAAATAACTAGCGGAAAATAAATAGCCGAAATAATAAAAAGCAATAAAAAAAACCGACCATTTATACGCTGCGACTTAAACAAAGCCTTATAAAAAGCTTTTAAACAGGCGCTTATTTTAATAATAATAAATTTAATTAAAAGCTAAGCGTAAATAGCAGCAGCTATTTAGCTAGGTTATATTAATAAAGCTAAGCCTGTAAAAAATAATAAAAAGATTTTAATTAAAGTAAATAATTAACTAAATAATTTAAAAAAAAAACGCTAGTAAATATTATTAAAATTATAAACATAGCTTTAACTAAAAATAATATAATAGCAGCTAAAAAATTATAAAGTAATAATATAATAGTTATATTTAAAAATATAATACTTAAAAAAGCTAGTAATAAAAAATAAATTACTAAAGCTTTTAAAAAAAATATAAAAATATAAAGCAAAAAAGTTATAGTAATAATTAAAAAAATATTTATAAAGCAAATTTAAAAAGTATACTTTAATAAAATATTATTATAGCTACTATATAGCAAGCATTTAAAAATTATATAATATAAAAAAATAGTGCTAAAAAATATAAAAACAAAATTTATTTTTATTATAATATATTTAAATAGCTTTGCGGCAGCTAAAGCTATTTATAATAATAGCTTAATATAAAAAGCATAGCTATTTAACTATAAACTTTTTATAAAAAAACTAAAAGTTATATAATATTATAACTGCTATAAGTTTAAATATATTATAAAATTTTACTTTAAAGACGTTAAATATAAATATTGCGCTGCTTTTAAATATTAAAAAAGTAAAAAAAAATGCCTTATAAAAAAAACAAAGGCTAAAAAAAAATATATAAACTATAACAGCAATTATATAGCATAAAATAAGCTATATAAAAAAAAAGCAAAATAAAAAAAAAAAGCAAAAGCTATATATATATTATAATTTAAAAGTTTTTAAAACGTAAAAAAATTAGCAGCTATTAATAAAATAGCTTTAAATAATAAAATATTAGCATTTTTAGCTTTAGCTTTTATAAAGCTTAATAACATAAGATTTTTAGCAAAAAAGCAATAAATTAGCAGCGCAAGCAAAAATATTTTTTTATTTATATAATAACTTATAATATTATATTTTAAAATATTATAAGTTTAAAAAATAACATAGTAAAAGCGCTATAAAATAATAATTTTAACTACTTAATAATATAAAAACCTTTAGTTAATAAATATAATAATATTTACTACTTAAAAACTTATAAATACCGCCTAGTATAGTCGGCTAAAAAGGCTGCACTATATATTAATAAAAAAATTATAGCAAAAACCTTAAAGCAAAATTTTAAAAAAAACTAAGCATATATAATAATAAGCAAAAAAAACCTAGCAATAACTATATAATCGATTTACTTGCTTAACTAAAATAAATTAAAATAATAAAGCTTATTTTAAACTATTAAAAATAAAAGTAAACTAATAAAAAAATATATAATAATAAAAAATTTTAACTTATATTATTTATTATAAGACTTAAAAAGTTGTTAAAGCAAAGGCGTAAAAAAGTTTTTAAAATTTATAATAGTATAAAACTTAATATTAAATATTTTTTTTAAAAAAATAACTAAAACTTGTTAAAGCTAAAAAAACTTAATAATAAACCTAATATAAACGTTTAATAAATTAGCTATAATATATTAAAGCGATTTAAAATAGCTAAAATTTAATTATAAAGCTATTTAAATAATAATAAAGTTAAAACTAAGCTTAAAAAAATATATTTATAAGGTAAAAAAATAAAACTAGCTAAAAATTAATAAAAAAAAAACAGTAATAAAAGCAATAATTATTATTATTAAAATAAATATCTTATAAATAATTAATAAACTAAACGCAGCTTTTAATTTATTAATTAAGCAGCTAATAAAAATAATAAATAAAGCAACGCTTAAAAAAACATTAAAAAAAAGCTATTAAACGCTTATTTAATAGTTATTAAAGGTTATAGCAGCGGAAAAGCAGGCTAAAAAATTATATAAAAAATTTAAAAGTAAAAAAATTACTGCGGCTTAGTTAAAGCTTAAAAAAAAAAAACAAGCTTTTATTAAAAAAATAACTAAAGCTTAAAAATAAAGTTAAAAAAAAGCTTTAGCAAAAATATTTAAAGACTTAAAATTATTATAAAATCTAGCTAAATAAACTAGATTAATATATAAACTAGCTTTAAAGATCGCAGCTATTTTATTATTAAGTAAATTAAAAAAAAGACTTGCGGTTGCTAATATTTTTAAAAAAAAAACTGCTTTATTAGCAAAACGTTTTTTTTTAGCACTATTTATAAATTTAACTAATATTTTAGCTAAAGACTTAATATATAATAATTATTAGCGCTTTAAAATAAATATATTAATTAAAACAAAAAATATAATATTACTAATTTAATTTTTAGCTTTTTAAAAAATATTTAGCAAAAATCTTTTATTTAATAGCTTTTTAAAAGCATGCAGGCTAGCTTTAGCTAAAAAATTAGCTATACTATATATAGCTAGCTTTATATTAAAATATTATTTAGCAAGGTTTTAGCAGGCTAAAATTATAGTTATTTTTAAGCCGGGCAAGCTTAAAAAAGTTAAAAAAACTATAAAAAGCTAAAAACTAATCGCGCTTATATATATAGTTAAAAAAGTTTTAAAAAAAAAGCTTTGTTATTATATAATAAAAGTAGCTAAAAATAAAAGCTTTTTACTTAGTAGTTAAATAAACAATAAAAAAAATAAGTCGATTAATATAATAATTAAGCTAGTAGCAAGAGCTACTAAAATAGCTATTAATAAAAAAAGCACTGCTATATTGCTGCAATTTAATATTATAAAAGCTTTTAATACTATTAATAAAAAAAAGCTAGTATATATTTTATAGCAAAAAAGCTACCTTTTTTAGGTTATTTTTTAAGTTTATTTTTTTATGTTTAATAAAATAATATAATTTTGCTTTAATAAAACAACGTTATAGCTTATTATATTAAAAATAAAAATATTATAAAAGTTGTTATTATCGCTTTTATTTTTTTTTTTATATATTTTAATATTATATAAAGACTTAATAGTACACCTAAAGCTAGTAATAGCTAGCTTTACTAATAATATTAATTTATTAACAGCTAACTTAAAAATAAAATAAAACTATAAAATATTAAAAATAATATAAAAGATTTATAAAAGCTAGGCCGCAAAATATAATATAAAATTTATGCTATAAAAAAGCAAGCTAATATATTTTTTTAATAGCAAAGCAGCTTTTATTTAAATAGTCTGCTTATTAAGTACTATAGTTTATTTAGTAAATAACGCAAGGTTTTTAAAAGTCTAGTTTTATAAAAATATAAAATAAAAAAAATATTTAGCTAAGCTTAAAAAAAAACTAAGCATTTAATTATATATAATAACCAAGCTATAAAATTTTGCTTAAAATAATAATATAGCTAAAGCAAAACAAGTTTATATAGCTATAATTAAAAATATTTTAGCTTATAGCGCTATAACTTAGCATAAGCTAACTAAAAAAAATAAAGCATAAAAAATAGCTAGCGCTTTTAAAATAACTTAAAACTAATGCTTAAAAAAAATAGCAAAAGCTTTTAAAGCTATTTTAATAAAACACTTAAAAATTAAAATAAAAATTTTACTAATTAACTTATATTTTAACAGCAAAGCTATAGCTAATAAAAATAAAATATATAATATAATATATAAAAAAGTTATTAATTAAACTATAAATAAAATAGCAGCGTTATTATGCGCTGCTAAAAAAAAAAAAATAAAATATAAACTAAAAGCAGGCTTTTAAAAGTTAAAAAATATTTTAAAAAAAAAAACTAAAGCGAAAAAATAAACCGCTAGTAAAAAAAATAGTTAAAAAAGCATAAGCTAAGAAAAGCTTTTTAAAAAAAATAAAAAAACCGGTAAAAGCATATTAAAATAAAGTGCAGCTATTTAATATTAGCTAAGCAAAAGCTAAGTAAAAATAATACTTTTAAAAAATATTATAGCTTATTAAAATATAAAGCAGCAATAATAATTTAAATATAAACTAAAAAAATTAGCTTTAAAGCTTTTTTATATAAAAAAAAAGTATTAGGTTTTTTAATTTTTCTTTATAAGTGCGCAGAAAGCAAAAAAACACTATAGTATATAATATTTAAATATAAGCTTTTAAAAAAAAAAAAAGCAACCTTATTTAAAAGGCTAGAAAATAAAACGCTGCTATATAATAAAAATTTATATATAGCTATTAAAAAACTTATATTTATAAGGTTTATTATAAGGTAGTTAATAAACACCGGTAGAATTATTATATATAATAAGGCAGCTTAAATAAAAAACGCTAAAAAAAAAAAAAAAAAGAAAGAAAAAAAAAAGCAAAAAATATATAGCAAAATTAAAAAAACTTTGCTAAAGGTTTTTTACGACTAAAAAAAAGCCTTTCTAGCTTTTTTTTAAAACTAAAAAATATAATAGCTTTTAAAAAAAAAATTTATTTGTTTTACTTTTTTTATTTTACTTTACCTTTTTATAGCTAGCTAGTTAATAAAAACTAGTTTATATATAATTAAAAAACAGCTAAGTTAAAAAAAATATAATATATAAAGTTTTTACTTAGCTTTTATATAGTTTTACTTATAAATAATTACTTATAAAAGAACCGCGCTATTAAAAGGTAGCATAGCAGGTTAATTAATAATAATAATAATTATTAGTTTTTTTTTTTGCGTTATTTTTAGCTTAACTAAGTAGTTATATAATAATTTTAAGTTTAAATATAAAATAATTAAAGTTAAAAGCAGGTTAAATACTTTTATAATCTTTTAAAAAGTTATATAAAAAGTAATAGCGCTATTAAAACCGCTTATTATATTATATAACTTGTTAATTAAAACACTTTATATAATATATTTATATTTACTTAAGTTTTAATATATAATATTACTTTTAATTTTAAAATTTAAGTTTATTATATTTTTTATATAAGTTTTAACTATTAATATAATAATAAATTTAAATTAAAATATTATATTTAAATTATTAATAAATAAGTTATTTATAAAAATAAATAGCTTTATATAATTAAAATTAAAAAAAATAAATATAAGTTTTTAACTTAAGTTATTTATTTATTATTTAATTTATTTATTTAATGCTTTAATATTATATAATTATAAATTAATTATTTAAGCTATAATAATAAAATTATATATAGCTTTTAATTAATATATATTATTAATATATACTTTTTAAGCTTATTAAAAAATATAAGCTTAAATAAATTCTTTTATATAAAAGTTAACTTTAGCTAAATTTTTAGCTTAGCTTTTTTAAGTTATTATAATATTGCTTTTATATAAAAAAATCTTTTTACTATTAAACTTAATAAAATAATTAAAAAACAAAGTTTTTTTTAGCTTTGCGCGAAATTTTACTTGTTTAAGCTTTTTTTTTTTGCGCAACAAAAACTTTAACGTTATAAAACTTAAAATATTATCTATTTATATTTTAATAATTTTAAAAATATCTAGGCTATTATATATAAGCAGCAGGTATAAATTATATATAAACATTTATATTTTAAGCTTTTCTTTATAATATTAATAATAAGTTTTAAACTAGTATAGCTTAAACTTAGCTAAGCTATAAAAAAGTTATATAATATATAAAATAGTTTTTAAAAAGTATTTATTTTTTAGCTTTAAAAATAAATAAGCATAAATATTATATAATAGCTTGTTTTTCGATTAAATATAAGCTTAAATAATATTTTTAAGCTTATATAATACTTTAAAGTTTTATATAAAAATAAGTTTAAAAGCTAATATTAATTATTAATTTATTTATTAAATTATTAATAATTAAATAAAAACTATACTTTTTTTAATATTATTATACTTTTATATAACTAGCTTTAACTTTTTATATAGCTTATTTTTTTTTTTTTTTCTTTATATAAATTTAAATAGCTTTTATACTTGGTAAAATAAATAAAAAATTTTACTAGCGTTAGTTTATTGCTAAATATTATTTTATATATATTAAAATATTAACTTTTTATATAAAACTTTTTTTAAAAAATATAATAGCTTAACTAA
>MU380322.1:0-81690 GCA_022495085.1 Xylaria sp. FL1042
CTTCCACTTCGTTCCTCGTGTCAGTCCGTCCAACGTTAACGTTAGCTTTTTTGTTATCATTACTACGTAATGCAAAAAACCTCCGGCCATAAAGCCTTAACTAAAATAATTACTATGCTTTAGTCGAAAATTTATATTAGTTATAAATATTGCTTTTTTATTCTTAAAGTATAGGCTACCTTTTATTATTTATATACCTACTTATATAAACGGTGGTGCGGGGTACCTGTACTCTGGGGCCTGTGCCCAAGGTGTCTCCACTTGACAGCTGGAACCACAACCATACCTACGGTAGAGAGCTTTTCGTTATCGAATATCTGCCTACACCGGTTTTTCGGGGCAGGAAATTATGGTTTTTACTAGCAGTAAAATAGTCTCACATGCTAGACATGCAAGTAAGCTTGCTAGTCTGGACTAGTCGGGATCCCTCTCTTGGAAGCACCGCACCATTATAGTCTAACTACTTAATCGGGACGACCAAAGGGCCATCATAGATAATCTTTGATCTGCTCCTCACACCATTCCCAGAACTTGCTTGTGCCCCCTGTACCGCCTTCACTCTCCGGCAATGTGGCTTTAGGCAGGTCCTCTCGCAGTGGCAGAATCCTTCCAAACGGACCGACTGAGTATAGTAAGTATATGACTAGCCTAGAAAGAGGAATACGGAGGACACGACTCACCCAGGGTCTTGGATACGTCAGCGGCTGCAGCTTCAGCAGAGAAAGCAGCATACACTTCAGTGATGGCGCCACGGACTGCAGGGTAACAGACCAACTTGGCAATAAACTTGATTAGGAATGGCTGGTCTCGAGCAAGCTCGGTAGTCAAGTTGCCGGGATTGATTGGGACACTGACAATGCCGTCGTCTTTGTAGTGACGGGCATACTCAACGCCTAGCGCCCACACGCCGGCTTTGCTCAATCCGTAGCGCTCCTCAGAGTCCTTGGGAATGTGATAATCCAGGTTATCCGTTGATAAACCAACCTCACGGTGCGCACTGAGCTCTAGAGCAAATGAGCTAAGCCAGATGATGCGGACACTGTGGGGGAGTGATGCCTTTGCCGTCGTGATGAGGGTAGGCATCAGAAGTTGTGTGAATAGATGGGTACCAACGCAGTTTACGCCCAAGGCTAGTTCATAGCCTTGGGCTGTCCTGAGCGGAGGCTCAACTGGCGCCACCATGGTTCCCGCATTGTTGAATAGAGTATGAAGACTGCTCTCCTGTGCCAAGAAGGTTTCTGCGGCAGCCTTGACGCTGGTAAGGTCGCTCAAGTCCAGGTGAAAATAGACTAAGCTTCCCGTAGACGAGGGCGCTACATCTTTGATATCTTTGATGGCCTTTTGGGCCTTGGACTCAGAACGAGCTCCCACGTAGACCTGTAAGCTGAGTTAGACGTAATCATCCTGGAGGCAGTGTAGTGTAGACAAGCTAGGTAGATTGGTGTCTCGCGCCGTCAACGGAGGGGCCGACCGGGGAGTGCGAGGTGGGGGGAACCGTCTATACTACACAGAGACAGGGAGACAGGCTTCACCTACCTTCGCATTCTTCTTGTACAGCAACGTCGCGACCTCCTTGCCAATACCGGAATTTGCTCCTGTGACGATGTAGGTTTTCCCAGCAAGATCCGGAATATCCCGCTCGCCAAAGGTAGGCGTTGGCGGGAAGAAGTTGGTCCAGACAGTAGATAGTGACGGCATGGTGCTTGATGGGATGAGATAGGGATAAGGATAGGGTCTA
Source organism: Xylaria sp. FL1042 (assembly GCA_022495085.1). Taxonomy (NCBI): domain Eukaryota; kingdom Fungi; phylum Ascomycota; class Sordariomycetes; order Xylariales; family Xylariaceae; genus Xylaria; species Xylaria sp. FL1042. The sequence goes on from MU380322.1 coordinate 1,739, forward strand.
GGTCCAGTCCGTGGTGAGAGGATGGATCCTGAGGAGATTTGGAAGAGTGGTGAGAGGGCAAGGTCTCAGCTGATTATTAAAGGGATCATTAGCTGATTTACGTGTCGCTAATTTAAAAAAGTCCAGGGCGTAATTAACAGCGGCCACCGCTGTAATTGGGCCAACCAAGCTCAGTAGTGGACGCCAATGCTGACCCGGCCGACTGGATGCAACGTCAGTCAGGCGTAATTCGGGTCTCTGACAACAAGCCTCGACGCATCGACATCCAACAACACCTATTTCCTGGCGACCTACTGCGCTAAGAGTTATAATTATCTGAACTGCCGGCGGAGGAGGAGACTATGTACCTCTTTTCGGCCAACTTTGCAAACTACACTACATTAGTGTAGGGACAATTACCGCTTAGTATACACCAACAAGCCACTTTAGTAATGCCCCTAGTAATGCCCCTAGGCGGTAGGAAGAGCACTCTAGGTTAGCTTGTTTAGCATTGAGCCCCATCTTAGTATACTATGCGCCAGGCAGGTCACCTAGCCTACGTGGATTTCATATAAGACTTGTGATTTAGCAGCTCATGGGTCCTGTAGAGAACGTAGACGGCGACCTTGGGCTCAAATTCCGTCGTTGTGGGTGCAGTTCTTCAACTACACCAAGAAGGGCATGTCTTTCTTTGCTGTGAAACCAGCAGTCGCTGGGATATGTGCCTTGGCACTTCTTACAGGCGTCGATGCGACGTGTAGATCTATTCCCGGTGACGCTGATTGGCCCAGCGAGGAGAACTGGACGCAGTTGAATACTACAGTCCAAGGTCGGCTGATTCAGACAATTCCCCAAGCAAGCGTTTGCCACACAACACCGTTTTCCGCTTTCGACCAAGATGCTTGCAGTACGTTACAGACGACATGGAGCCTGTCCGAAACTTAGTGGGTGACCTCATTGTATAATTTTGACCCAACGGCGCTTCTGACCAGTCTGCAGTGAGTTGAAGCCGGCAGAGATTATGAATGGTTACTACCAGAATCAATCCTGTGACCCCTTCACGGACAGTTCAAGACCGTGCGAACTTGGGAACTACGCGTCTTACTCTATCAATGTTACTGGCGCCGACGATGTTATAGCGGCCATTGATTTTGCTCACGAACAGAACGTTCGTCTAGTCGTCAAATCTACCGGCCACGAGTAAGTTGTGGATCTCTCTCTTTTGTCAGTGGGCCTATCGCCCACGTGGTTCAAATTGAGCCTTGAGTTGACCGCAGATTTCACAGTTACATTGGCAAATCCACTGGCAAAGGTGCTCTCTCGCTATGGATGTTCAATCTGAAGACCGCCGACATCATAGAACAATATGAAGGTAGTACATACACCGGACCGGCTATGAAGCTTGGTCCTGGTGTTATTGGTGGGGAAGCCATTGCAGTTGCCGCCGCCGCAGGATACCGCGTTGTCGGCGGCGAATGTGCGAGTGTGTCTCTTGCTGGAGGATACACCCAGGGCGGTGGCCATTCCATGCTAAATAGCGCGTATGGTATGGCGGCGGACAATGTTCTCGAATGGGAGGTTGTCACTGCCGCTGGTGAGTACTTAGTGGCCACCCCTGAGAACAATACCGACCTGTACTGGGCACTGAGTGGAGGTGGTGGAGGCACGTATGCCGTGGTTTTGAGTATGACTACAAAGGTTTATCCTGATGGTCCCATTGCCAGTGCCATACTTACATTTGGCTTCAACGACACTGCTAAGGAGGACGCCTACTGGGAAGCTGCTGAACTCTGGTTCCAGAACCTCACTAACTTCGTTGCCACGAACAACTCTATTCTTTTGGATGTCACCAATAATAGCTTTGTTGTCATTGGCTTTACACTTCCAGATCAGACGGCTTCAGCTGTAGATTCCCTCTTGGATCCGTTTGTCGCCGAGCTCAAGCGACTTGACCTCAGTTACACTCTCACGCCCAATGTGTCGGCAACATACGTTGACTACTTCAACAGTATACTAGGACCAATACCCTACGGTCCATTTCCACCAACGGAGATATGGACTAGCCGACTTATCCCACGATCTACGGTTCTCAACACTACGGCCAATGCCCAGCTTATTGACGCCTTCCGACAAGTAGTAAGCGACGGGACTTTTGGCGTGGGCTGTAACGTCATCAGCGTTGCTGACGCGAAGCATCCCGATAATTCAGTGTTACCAGCGTGGCGAGATGCTATCGCTCAATGCAATCCCACTGCATACTGGGACTTCCAGGTGCCACTAGAGACAAATCTGGCTATTAAGGAAGAGCTAGTGAGTGTGCATACACCACTGGTGGAAGCGGCCACACCTGGCTCGGGAGTTTATCTAAACGAGATAGATCCTTGGTACCAGGGAGACTGGAAGCAGGAGATGTATGGGGTGAATTACGATCGATTGCTGAGTGTCAAGCATACCTATGACCCTAACCAGCTCCTCTACGGGCAGTTCGCAGTAGGGGGTGACGAATTTTATATAGATGACAGTGGACGTTTGTGTACCATGTAAATAAAGCTAGTTGGAAGATACTCAGTTGTATATTACTAAAAGAAGAACTTCATATCACAAATTCACAATAAACCCTGGACAATTTCGACATCTTACTATTATTTAACGTTGCGAGTTGCAACTCGTCTAGTGGCTTAATTCCCTTAAAAGCTTCCACTTGTAGTGAGCAGCACAGTTTAGCATGACGCTACTTGCCGCTAATAACCTTTGCTCTAACTAAAGATGGAAATAAAAGAGGTTTAATTACTGTGAAGGAAGAGATCTAACATTGCGATCCGCAGGTGACAGGCTAGAATTTATAATATAACAATCGTCTATCATTGGCTCATGATGACATCTACGGAACTAAGTTGTAAAGTTACACTCAGACTAATTTTGATGTTCAACCACCTGATGGAACGTCTGGGAAGTGTAGATTGGACCACCTTCCCTTCCTGACCTTTGCGACTCGCTATCAGCCCAGGCGTGTGCGGTTAGATCCCTGTTATTGGTACCCTCATGGAGTGGTAGCCAATCTTCCTCGCCCCACCCCCGTTTACCGGTTGAGCGTTGTCCAATGGTCTGGATAGTTGGCAAGCCGTTTGTCGAGTCGTCACGCTGGCTTGTCTTGCTTCGGGACGAGAAGAAGGTCGATTTCAAAGTCCTAAAGATGTGTAAATCGGGAAGGAAGGACCTGTGTAGCGGCACGCAACAGCAAATGACACTTGTGGACATTTGTGTTATTAACAGTGGAAGATCGGTTCCGTCTTTGGTAATTTTCCCATATGCGAATGCTATCTTGATAGGTCCCACGATGCCAGCCCTGTTGTACATCATTAGTTCTTTAATCAAGTCGCATTCCTCAATTGATGTGCACTTACAATCCACCAATCGTAAAGATCAGGCTTAGCTGAAGCTTTTGAGACGTCGATATCTTTAATTTCCCAACGACATATACCGCCATTCCGACCATGATGAAGTCAAGGAGCGAATTAACCGACTCTGCCACGGCAATAACGATTTGGCTGTTGACGCAGAATCCTGGAATGGAAGGATCCCAGAGCTTGGCAGGCGGATTACACACGAAAATTCGCTCGAAAAACATCGATATGAACCAAAGCATAGTGCCGGTTGCGACGCCATAGGTCCAATACACAAAAGTTCGATTGGCAGAGAATATTCGGTAGTAGAGGACCAGGATTGAAAATTTGGCGCATGCCTGGTTCACCACGTAGAATATGTCGAGGACATATCCGGCCTGGTTGGCTCTTTAGCATGACGCGGCACACACGGGTAGTGCATCTGATAGACTGACCTGGATGATTGCCAATGTTGTTGACTTGGGGAGCGCACCGGGTGCGAGCACATTTCGACCATTCTGAAGAATGACAGCTAGAAAAATGAAGATTAAGTCAGCCGCGGGGAGGCCCAAGCGCGCGCGAATAGTTGAACATCGGAGTTATGGGAATAGATTATGACATAGGACTCACCTGCGAGCGCATAGCCCACCCATGCTATGTAGATGATGAGCGCAGCAAGAGCAAGCCAATCTTCAGGGCCGATTTTCCTGCCGCGTCGCTGCGTCGAGGTGAATCGGAGGATTGTCAGCAAGATGCATATTGGTGTCGTGAAAATACAGAGAAAGAATGTAGCGGTTTGGTCCGCGCTATCAAAAACCATAAAAGCCATGGTGAATGGATGGTCACAAGTCCTCAATGATTATTTTCACGTCGAACAACAGCAACTTATCGACATATTACTCACGGTCACTCGAACGTAAAGGCGACGAGAGAAACATCAACGAGAGAAAGAGATGGGGGCATTGACGGGATAGCCGTTGCGACATTATCACCTAACAGCTAGTCTCCGTAGAGGAATCCTTTAGAGGGTTTGGGATCAAACTACCTGGTAAGCCCACGTCAGCTTAGACATCTTGGATGCTACTCTGTACATAGTTGGGGGCGAAGCAAATTAACCCTGGCAGATTAGCTGCATATGCACGTTCGGATGGGGGTCTAACCTCGGCCAACCATAGGTAGTAGAATTTGAGTATAGCGTGATATTTTTAGACTGATTGATGGCCCTGCGCTACTATCAATTAAGTACTTAGTATGTAACCTAATACACTAAAGGCGTTTCCCTCTTAGTCAACCATGCTACTGGAAAGGCAGTTCCTAAGGGATAGTCGGTGGGAATAGCGTATGGGGACAAATTGCCGCTGATAACACTGCAGATCACTTCTTCAGATTAGTGTAAGGACAGTGTCGCCGCGGGCTACTTGTGCATGATTAATCATCCACCAAGGCTCCAATGCGGTAGGACTGTCCAGGGACTGTTACACTGCCTATACTGCGTTCCTGTCGATAGGGCTGCGTGGCTGAAAAATGCCCAGATAGGACAACCGCGTGAAACAGTAAGTTGTGTCTCACTGGATGCTGGATGCTTGATGCTTGTCGTAGTATAGATACAATACAACCACGTGGTAATGTCGCGTTGAACCAATAACAGACTACAACGCCGCCGTCGCAGCCGTCGCATAGTGTCGGGCTGGCCTTAACTACTAGTAGGGATGGCAATTATCAGCGCAGACCGACATTCGTTTAATCTAGGCCCGCCTGATAAGAAGCATAGTGTAGATTCAATTGACAGCTTTATTCTGAACGTCCGGCATTGGGACGAACCGCTTTTCTCCTATTTTCTCGCTACCATCCCGTACCTTAGTTGATAGAAACGACAAATTCAATGATAGTGCAGCAAGGTCGAATTGACTTCTGAATCGGAGAAGGTTGCAATTACGACGTTATGGCTGGCCAGTCGAATGAACCTGTTGCGATAGTAGGCAGTGCATGTCGCTTTGCCGGCTCTGCGTCGTCACCTTCTAAGCTGTGGGAGCTCTTATCTCAGCCCCGAGACCTCTTACAAGAAATTCCGGAAAGTAGATTCAAGTATCAGGGCTTCTATCACCCCGATGGCTCATATCATGGACATAGCAATGTCAAGCACGCATACTTCCTCGACGAGGATCCCGGCACATTTGATGCCGAGTTCTTCGGCATCAGGCCGGTAGAGGCCAAAGCATTAGATCCTCAACAGAGAGTCTTATTAGAAGTTGCGTATGAAGGACTCGAATCTGCCGGCATGTCCGTGCCGGCGCTACGAGGTAGCGACACGGCCGTTTATGCTGGATCTATGGGCGACGATTACGCCAAAATGATCCTTGAGGATATCCAGGACGCACCAACTTATTACGCGACTGGAGCAGCACGAAGTATACTTTCAAATCGGGTTTCATACACATTCGATTGGCATGGGCCTTCAATTTCAATCGACACTGCTTGCTCTTCAAGCTTAGTCGCTGTCCACATGGCTTTACAAGCTCTGCGAGAGGGCGACTGCCGGATGGCGTTGGCCTGTGGAACCAACTTGATTCTTGGACCGGAGAACTTCATTATTGAGAGTAAATTGGGAATGTTATCTCCAGATGGTCGTAGTCGCATGTGGGACCAAGGAGCTAACGGTTATGCTCGTGGTGATGGTGTGGCTGTTTTGCTACTCAAAACTCTGCGAAATGCCCTGGAAGACGGAGACCACATCGAGTGCGTCATCCGGGAGACAAGTTTAAATCAAGATGGTGCTACTGCAGGTATTTTGCCCCTCAATTATGTGTCTTCCATCTATCGCGGAAATTCGTGCCGGTGGCCTCATGTCCTATTTACAGCCCTAGCCAACATTGTTATGCAGGTATAACCATGCCTAGTGCTTCTGCACAGGCGGCCCTCATACGCAAGACATACACGAAAGCTGGTCTCGACCTCCTCAGCCCCAAAGACCGGCCTCAGTTTTTTGAGGCCCATGGTACGGGTACACCTGCTGGTGACCCGATAGAAGCTGAGGCTATACATAATGTGTTTAGTGCTGCAGATGATGGCCATAAGCGCGAAAAGCCACTTTACGTAGGGTCGATTAAAACGATATTCGGACACACAGAAGGCACCGCTGGAATTGCTGCTGTGCTTAAAGCAAGTCTAGCGATCCAGAACAAGTGTATTCCACCGAATCTTCTATTTGAGCAACTGAGTGATCGCGTGGCCCCGTTCTACAAACAAGTTGAGATCCCTCAAAAGGCCTTACCATGGCCAGATGTTACTGATAAGAGAAGAGCTAGTGTGAACAGCTTTGGATTTGTAAGTTTGACCTGCTCATCCGGAGATAATATCTGGAACAAAGTATATCATATGTGATAAAGTGGCTGATAACCGACAGGGTGGTGCAAACGCGCACGCTATTCTCGAGAGCTTCGACACCACACAAGATAAAAATGAAATCAATGGGTCACTGTTTACTCCTTTCGTGTTTTCCGCATATTCTGACGCATCACTTGCTAATATGCTCCGCGATTACTCCGCGTTTTTGGTTGGTGATGGGAAGGACGTTAATATCCACGACCTTGCTTGGACATTACGAGAACGCCGGTCTGTATTGAGCTGGCGGACATCAATTGTCGCATCGTCCCTTAGTGATCTTGCTGCTAAGATACTCACTCACATCAATGAACATGAATCCAACGTCGGCGTTAGAGCTCTCGCTGATACTAATAACAAAGTCCTTGGCATCTTTACTGGCCAAGGTGCTCAGTACATCCGTATGGGTGCTGAACTAATACGATCCTCTGAAACGGCAAAAAATATCATTCAAGAGCTAGAATCATTCCTTCTAGAGCTCCCTGATGGAGACGCCCCTACTTGGTCTTTAATTGATGAGCTACTCGCGGAGCCTACCTCGCGAATTCATGAAGCCGCTATTTCGCAGCCATTGTGCACCGCAATCCAGATTCTCCTTGTCGACCTCCTCCGACTAGGTGGTGTACGCTTCCATACTATTGTCGGACATTCGTCAGGTTGGTCTTTTTCTATCAGTCATGGCAAAATTCTCAGTGTCTAATAACGAAAATCAGGTGAGATCGCAGCTGCTTACGCTGCTGGCTTCCTAAGCGCTCGGGACGCTATCGCAATCTCGTACTATCGTGGCGTGCACCTCTGCCTAGCGTCTAGCCCGAATGGGTTTGACGTCAAAGGAGCGATGATAGCAGTTGAAACCTCGCCCGAAGATGCTGCCGAACTATGTGCAGACCGAGTCTTCGAAGGCCGTATGGTCATAGCGGCAGTCAACTCGCCGTCTAGCGTAACTCTTTCTGGTGATGCAGACGCAGTCTCGGAACTAGAGGAAATACTTCAAGATGAAGGGACTTTCCACCGCCGCTTAAAGGTTGATAGAGCATATCATTCTCCACACATGCTACCCTGCTACGAACCGTACGTAGCCTCGCTACGCCGATGCGGCATCAAACCATTAAAGCCAAAACCAAACGACTGTGTCTGGTTTTCCAGTGTCAATAACCAAGCTATTGATACTAATACGATGGGGTTAGGTGATGTCTACTGGGCTGAGAACTTGACCAGGCCTGTTTTGTTCTCACAAGCCATCAAGGCTGCGCTTGCTGCGCGCCCCTGCGATATAGTTCTTGAGGTTGGACCGCATCCCGCTTTGAAGAGCCCCGCAAAGTCGACCATTTTGGATGTACTTGGTAAAGAGCTCCCGTATCATGGAACACTCATGCGTGGGAGAACGGCCGTGGAAGCTATGTCTTCTGCTCTTGGATACATATGGTCGTATCTAGGCCCCTCGGGTGTGGACCTCGATAGCTATGAGCGTGCTATGGCAAGCGAGAAGTATCGCTATCACCTGCTAAAAGGACTTCCCACATATCCTTGGAACCACGGGACTAGGTACTGGCACGAGTCCCGTGCTTCTCGTAAGTTAAGGAGACAGCCAGTCAATGTTCACCCATTGCTTGGCCATGAGTCGGCTGATAGCGCATCGCATCATCTTAGCTGGAAGCACTTGCTTCGCGTCAAAGAAATGCCATGGCTCGTTGGTCATAGGGTTCAAGGCCAGACTGTTTTTCCCGCAGCTGGTTACATATGCGCAGCTATAGAGGCAGCTCGTCATATGAGTGAAACAACAGCACCAGGCCGGGGAATTCAGCTGATTAAGCTTCGCGAATTTGTGATACATCAGGCGATTGTTTTCGACGAAAATGATGGAGGTGTAGAAGCCGCTATTTCCATCGTCAACATTACAAGTCACCTTCCGGACAAAGTAACGGCCCATTTTACATACTCTGCTGCAGTCTCGACCGAAAAGACCGAAGACCTTGTTCTCGTCGCAAGTGGCGATGTCGAGGTGAGATTGGGCGAAGCCGATGAGACTCTGCTCTCTGTGCGCAAACACGAGCCGCCTCACATGATAGAGGTTGACCATGAGCATTTCTACGCTGCTCTTAAAGACCTCGGCTACGAATTTAGCGGTCGTTTCCGCTCCTTGGCAAAAATGCGCCGGAAACACGCGCGGTCGAACTGCTTAGTACTGCCGGGGCAGCTTGAGGAGGATGACGAATCGTTACTAATACCTCCTTCGGAATTGGACGCTTGCCTGCAGTCCATTATGCTCGCTTATGCCTATCCCTATGATGGCCGCCTGCGAGCCCTTCACTTGCCAACTACCATTCGCGAGATAATTTTCAACCCTGCATCTCTACGTATAGATTCCGAGACACAAGATACTTCGCTTACGATCGACGGAAATGTAACCGCTCGAAAACTCGCACAGCGAGGAATCATTGGTCACTCCTACGTATCTCGAGGTTCTTCTCAGCACGTCGCCATACGAATTCAAGACGCCACCTTCATCCCTCTCGGAAACTCGGGGACCGACGACCGTAAGATTTTCTCAAGGCCCAATCTGATTCTCAGCAAACCAGATGGATCGGTAGCGGCGCGTGGTATACCCTTGACCCAAGAAAATGGTGCCACGATCAACTTGCTTGAAAGAATAGCAATCTTCTACCTCCGGAAATTTGACCAGGAGGTGTCTGCGGATAGTCCAGCAAGATTCCAAGATCCGACGGACAGCTACCTTACCTTTGCAAGACATATTGCGAGTGTGGCAGAGTCTGGAAGACACAAATGGTATCGCCAAGAATGGTTAGAAGATTCGCTTGAAGATGTTCTTGTAGCTAGTAAACCATTTTCTCATTGTCCGGATGTGGAGATTATGCATCTCGTTGGAACGAAGATGCCCGCTGTCTTTTCTGGAAACGGGACCATGCTGGAGTATCTCCGTGAAGGCAATAATAACATTCTCGATCGTTATTACGTCGACGCGTTGGGACTTAAACAGTCCGCTGACTGGCTTAGTCAAACTGTGAAGCAACTCACGGATCGCTATCCGCACATGAATATACTCGAGATAGGTATATGTCCTTGCCCTCATAGCCTGGCTTACTTGTGACTAACCAATGAACTCAAGGTGCCGGCACTGGAGGAGCAACAAAGGCAATGTTCAGGGAGATAGACTCGCGATTTTCCTCTTACACATACACAGACATCTCAGCAGCGTTTTTTGAGAATGCCTCTATGACATTTTCGCGATACAAAGACCGAATGGTATTCAAGACGTTGAACGTAGAGAATGACCCTATAGAGCAGGGATTTTCCGAAGGTACCTACGATCTAGTTGTATGCTTCTTCATTTTGCATGCCACGAGTAACATTACCCGCTGTCTTCGCAACATCCGCAGGCTCCTCAAACCCGGTGGCTTTCTCATTGTAGGTGAAGGCCAAGATGCGTGGGAGGGCGCCGCTACCATGGGATTCATTTTCGGCCCCTTGTCCGGCTGGTGGGTTGGAGCGAATGAGGGAAGAATCCTGTCTCCCTACGTCCCGATTCAAGATTGGGACATGCATCTGCGGGCAGCTGGTTTCTCCGGAGTGGACGCCAGTCCTCCCAAAGGATTCCAAGAATCATTCAGTGTTTTCCACTTTGTCTCTCAGGCTGTTGATGACTACGTAAGCTTCCTACGAGAACCTCTTCGTGTCTCATGGGATGTGCCTACGATCGAGAAGCTAGTCATCATTGGTGGGCAAACCACTCGGACTTCGCATCTCGTCAGCCGTTTGCAGGACATATTTAAATCGCAACGCTTCGTCACGCATTGTTATTCATTCCCAACGCTCTTAGATGTTGACTACCAATTGGTGGATGCGAGCTCTACAGTCCTTTGCTTGACGGAGCTGGATTCTCCGGTCTTCAAGGATATCACAGTAGACCGATTCAATGCTCTCAGAAGCCTGTTTCAGACTGGCAAGACTTTGCTGTGGGTGACAAGCGGCAGATTAGCAGACGAGCCTTTCTCGCAGATGACTGTAGGACTGAGCCGTGTAGCTGCTAACGAAGCACCGGATTTAAGAATTCAGCATCTCGAGCTTACCGGTATTGGAAAAGCCACGCCAGAATACTTAGCTGAAACTCTTTTACGTTTCCATGCTACGGCCCGGAAAGGCGAGAACATTCTTTGGAGCGAGGAGCCCGAAATTGTCAGTGATGGTGACGGCCACGAGTTTCTTGCTCGACTAAGACAAGTACCAGAGCTTAACGATCGATATAACTCAGACCAAAAACTCATTTCTCATGAAGTTGACTTCAAGTCGTCGGATTTTCCAGTGTCTCTGGAATATAACAATGGTTCTTACATTGCTACCAAATTAACACTTGACTATGTCTCACCATCCAAACCGAACGGTGTCGAACCATCAATCAAGCTACACACAAAATATTCTACCATCTCCGCTGTGAACACCCCAGTTGGGAACCGATTCGTAGTCATGGCTTCATGCTTGGAGACTGGCGCGGAGTACCTAACTCTCGTGTCAACAGAAGTCCCAAGTATTTTTACAGCGCCAACGAAGTCGCTGGTCGCCTATTCCGCCCATTCAGGTCTTTCTGACACAGACTACCTCTCAGCAGTGTCTGCACACCTAGTTTCTGCTGAAATCCTTCGCCCTCAGCGAAGAGGGCAAACCATCATGGTCCATAATGCACCAGAAATTGTCGCTCGTGCCCTCTCTTCCCAGGCCGCGGACAAGGGGATTAAGGTTGTCTATACGACCGACTTCGCCAGAGGCGAGAATGGGCTATCATCAATTCAATTACCCCAGCACATCACACAATCGGACGTGGATGATATTTTCCTGCCGGCGAAACTCTCAGCTTTCGTCGGGTTCTCTCGGGCGGATTCCCAGGCATCCAGTAACGAGAGGCTTCTGATGAAATGTCTTGATGGGCGATATCAGAGTTTCTTAACTGCCGACACGCTTTATTCTCCCACAGCCTCTGAGTCAGAAGGAGATGCTGTGCAGCCCATCATTGAGGCCGTGAAACTGGCCACAGGCCCAAATCAGGAAGCACCTACTGCTTTCCCTAGTAAAATCTCGCTCGATTCTTTGGTTAGGGGCGATCGGCCGGAAGACTCGCTTAGTATCGTGGATTGGGCTGATACTGCACTCCTTCCCGTCACTATCTCTAGACTTGATAGAGTACCAAGGTTTAAGAGTCACGGTACTTATTGGATTGTTGGAATTTCTCGTGCTTTGGGTATCTCATTGGTAGATTGGCTTATCAGTAGTGGTGCAGCGAATGTTGTCATCACTAGCAGACAACCGGATATTGACCAAAGCTGGATTTCCGCTCATAAGCGAAAAGGTGTGAATGTCGTGGTGTTGCCCTGGTAAGATCACACGTCCTTCATTCCACGAAACATGACAATATTTTACTAACAGTACCCTCTCACCAATTTAGCGACATCATGAACGAGAGCAAGCTCCAGTCTGTCCATGCTCACATCTGCGCCACCCTTCCCCCAATTGTAGGCGTAATCCAGGGTGCGATGGTGTTGCACGACACTCTACTCCGTAACATGACATTTGAGCAGTTTAGGGAGGTCATGGGACCCAAAGTCGATGGAAGTATATATCTGGACCGAATTTTCTACGACACTGACCTCGACTTCTTCTTACTAATCTCATCTATCAACTACGTCATCGGAAACGCAGGCCAAGCAAATTACGCCGCATCCAACGCCTTTATGTGCGGCCTTGCCGCCCACCGTCGCAAACGGGGCCTGCGTTCAGCCGCAGTCAATATCGGTGCTATCATTGGCGCGGGCTACGTGGCGCGGCAATCGCTGAAGGAACAAGACAGCATCGTCGAGCGGTATCTTCTCCAGAGATTGTCTGAAGAGGACTGGTGCCAGGCCATTTCGGAGGCTATCGAGGCTTGTAGACGAGACTCTCCACATGGACCCGAGTTGACGTTGGGTCTCACCGAAGTATCTCTTGAAGCTGCCTCGGCGCCTAACGCGCCTAATTGGTGCTCTAACCCTAGGTTCTCGGCCTTTGTGACCGCCCAGGAAGCTATTGTAGACGAAGAGCAAGATGAGGAATCGCTGGCACTTGGCGAGCAACTACGCCAGTGTCAGTCATTGCAGGAAGCCTATCAAGTTATTGAGGGTATGTACATTATCACTTTATCATGATATGTTGCTTGTTGCTAACTAGAACCAGGTGCATTCGCCGCGCAATTACGTGTTGTACTACAGGTGTCGACTTCGGACCAAGACCTGATGGCCTCGCGTGGCAATGAAATCGGCTTGGACTCTTTGATATCTGTAGACATCCGTTCGTGGTTTTTGAAACACTTACAAGTCAATGTTCCAGTATTAAAGATTATGAGCAATAACAGCATGGCATCGCTCGTCCAGTTTACGATTGAGAGCTTGCCACCGGAGCTTTTACCCGCCACAGATGTAGCTCCTCAAAACTCAGATCCCCAGAATAAACCCAATGGTGTCAACGGGGAGTCATCATCCCAGGTTCTGAACGGAAATTCTTCTCCAGAGCCCCCTAAGTCGAAAACCAATGGCGTACATAAGACTGAGGTAACCCATGACAACCCCATTGATTGGGATTCGGAGTCTCGTCCACCCGCAGACATGGCCAATGTGATCATAAATACCAAGCTCAATCCCGTTCACTCTTCCCCTCGTATTATAGTCCTCACAGGGTCCACTGGACTCCTCGGACACCACATGTTATCTCACTTCCTGTCTTTCCCAAGCGTGGAAAAAGTCATCTGCCTAGCCCTCCGCTCTCTCGCCCCTCGCTTAAAACAAGGCGCACTTCCGCAAGATCCGCGCATCGCCTACTACGAAGGCGACCTTGCTGCTCCACTCCTCGGTCTATCCGACGAGGACGCTGAAGAAATATTCGCAAAAGCCGATGCAGTGGTGCACAACGCTGCAGACACGTCCCACCTCAAGCACTACGTCGATGTCCGGGCCGCCAACGTCGGCTCGACAGTAGCTCTCGCACGGCTCTGTCTCAGCCGACAAATCCCGTTCCACTACATCTCGTCAGCGGGCCTGGGCATCTACCACGAGAAGAGCTCGACCATCGGCTTCCCTCCCGCGAGCATAGTGGTGCCGCCGGAGAAGACGCCGGACGGTTCGTTCGGGTACGCCTGCAGCAAGTACGCGTGCGAGCGGTTCCTCGAGCAGATGAGCACGCAATACGGGATGCGGGTCGTCATCCACCGGCCCTCGACCATCATACGCGAGGGGAGCGATGCCATTGGCCCTACGGCCGAGAAGGATTGGATCAACGCCTTCCTGGGGTATGTGAAGAAGCTGAGGGCCGTGCCCTCGATGGAGAGGAAAGACGGGCGCCTGGATTTGGTCAATGTGCGCAGCGTATGTGAGGATATTTCCCATCAGCTGTTTGCCAGTGCCCCCCACGGCGGCGCAAGCGTCACGTACGTACATAACGTTGGGGATGAGGTGATCCCGCTTGATACACTGGCGGGTCTGGGTGTGGAAGAGCAGGGTAGGCCTTACGATGTTGTCCCGCGGGCCGAGTGGATGGCCAAGGCAGTATCGGCGGGACTGCACCCTGGTGTTGCGGCGCTCATCGATGGCATGGCCGAGGGAGGAGAGGAGTATCCTATTCTCCTGAAAGGTGTAAGTTCTTGAACGCCCGGTGCGCTTGTCAATAGGTACTGGATTTTGAATGCAATTCAATTAAACTAGATTCTTCATACTTAAATTAGCTGCCCTAACATGCTTTGGGTTCAAAATGGGATTGAAACCCCTTTTTCGTGCCTTTAACTTTTAGTGACACTGTAGATCTTTGTTTCATAAGATTATCTCTCCTTGTTTATTTCTCAAATAGTCGATATGCCATAGGCATCGCGAAGGGTAACGTCAATCTGTGAGGGAGGTAGGATCGAGCCGGGGTATTAATACTAGATAGAATGAAGCCCATGGGCTGGTCTGGCAATTGCGTACTTTACCGATTTGGTAACCCAAGTTGAAATGAAAAACTGGACAAGTTTTGTTCATCAACTGAGAAGGTCTCAAGGCACTGTACAGCCTCGAATCATTTTGGATGCCTCTCCAGTATCACTGGCAGTAGTCCAACAGGGGGTTTCGCAATTTGCAGAAAACATTTCGAATTTTGCCAATACTGATGGTGCACCGACCAAACAACCACAAAATGTAACGACCACCATCGTTGGAATAAACGCCATCGAGGTTACTTGACTTATCACATAGCACATTGGAGATAGAGTATATAGCCTTTCGGGTCAACCTCAGTCTACATCTCGGCGTTCTCTTCAGCAATCACTGCCCCGTCGTCGCGTCAGCTGACGTGCGCCACGTTTTGAGGCAGTGCTGGCAGCCTTGCCACCCATGGTCACAAGCTTCCCTAACCAGCGTAATAATTCTTCTGCTCTTTCAATCTAACTATTAGGGAGTCGATTTCTCTAGCACGTCCGATGTTCTCCCCCGGATATTGACGTCGAGCTCGATAGCGACCATCGTATTCGAACCCCACTCATCTGATGACGAACCCCGCCTAAAGCCATGCGACTCCTAGAATGCCACGACGGTAAGTTTAAGTTGACGAGGGACCTGGCTCGTGATATACCTAAGTACGCCATACTGTCGCACACATGGGGCCTAGATGGTGAAGAGGTCACCTTTGGAGACTTGGTTGACGGCACTGGGAAGGAGAAGACTGGCTTTGAGAAGATTAGGTTCTGCGCGGAACAAGCGAGACGTCATGGCCTACGATACTTCTGGGTAGACACTTGCTGCATCAAAAAATCGGATAGTGCCGAGCTCTCTAAGGCAATCAATTCCATGTTTCGCTGGTATCAAAATGCGGCTCGATGCTACGTTTACTTATCGGATATCTCGGCTTCTGGCTATGAAGAGGATAGTCAGCAAGCTGAGCTCGCATGGGAGTCAGCATTTCGGGCGAGTAAATGGTTTACCCGAGGCTGGACGCTCCAAGAGCTTCTAGCGCCAGCATCGGTCGAATTCTTTACGAAGGAGGGCAGGTGGCTTGGCGATAAGAGGTCTCTTGAGCAACACATCCACGAAATAACAGGGATTGCTATTCCAGCACTTCGGGGAAGCGCCCTTGCTCAGTTCGACGTTGAGGAACGGTTTAAATGGGCGCAGAGACGGCAGACCACCCACGAAGAAGACTGGGCGTACTGTCTCCAAGGCATTTTCGGTATTTTCATTCCACCCATGTACGGCGAAGGGAAGGTACACGCAGTTGGTCGGCTCAAAAGGGAGATTGCCCAGGCTATGAACCGCGACGACATGCCCGACCACCAAGAAGGTACATCACCTGCACTCCCTTTCCTCTTTTCTCTTCTAATCTAGCTTGACTAATTACTTAAGTTCTCTGCGTAGCCAGGAAGAAAACCGAAGATTTTCTGAAGAAGCATAGTGAAGATCTTCAAAGAATTTGCAAGCGGGGAAAAAGGAACACGAAATTGATATGTCGGGGAAGTGACATCATACGAAAGCTCGTCGGTCGATTCAGAGGGATGCAAAAGTATGGACGTGTTTTTAAGCGCCTCCTTGACGATGTTGTCACTAGCAACCGCGCGATCTATTCGGAGATACTGCAGCTCCGCAGTTGTGTTGCTGCCTTTGACTCCTATTTGCCGCCATTGGTTTCGGAGCAGCCATTCATTTTCGAAGACGCCTGCGGCCATGTCGCACCAATCCATCTAACGTATATCACAACGTGGGAGGCATTCCAAGCTGTGCTCGAGATCTCCTTTAAAGATAGACCTGGATTGGAAAAAATTAGGAGAAAGGAGTACTCACTTCAAGAGGAAGCCACGGGTCGTGAGATCCCCCAATCGACAGACATTCGGCTGGCCATATTACCTGGTCAGAAGATCGTTCAGGACATTCTATTCGGAGAGGACCGGAAGAAATCCACAAGCACGTCTTCTGTGATTTGCCCCTATTGTCGCAATCGTATGGAAAGCTCCGAGAGCTCTGATAGGCGTTCCAGCAGGTGGTGAGTATCAACGATCCTCATGCATTATTATCTCTAATTCTCACTATACTGTAGCTCCAGTTGCAAGAAGCACTTTCGTCGGATCGCGGAGGCAGGGAAGAGGGATTTTGATATGTCTCATCTCCCGAATCCGCCTCCAACGTGGGAACTGCCGAGTCAAAGGCAAAGATCCAACGACACGGATCATTGTGAGATAACTAACTTCGATTTATATTGTGGTTTTACGAGGATATGCATCATTGCACGACACAATTTGCTGGGGGAAGGGCAAGAACATCGTCCAGATGGATTAGTCGAGAATCATGGCCGTGCAATTGGAGAAGCACGTTCGGGGCGACTATTGACATGTAATAATATTTGGTCAGTCTCTCTGGCTTTACTTTATCACCGATGATTAACCATGGAACAGGGAAAAACTCCAAGGCTATGGTGAAGTGCAAAGTGGAGAGTTGGACCTCGACGGTCTCTGCAGCGATCTTCAAAAAAAGGCTAAATGTGGAGGCTCTGGGGCTATCATAGAAGAGAGAGATTTCGATGATATTATACGGAGACATTGTGGTCGGTTATGATAGGTTATGATATGGCTATTAGCCCTTGTGTGATGCTCGCAACAATGAAAATCGGGTATGTCCCCCGCATATCTCACTCAAATTTCCCCTTAGCAGTGTAAAGTCGGCGATTGAAAATAAAAGTCTCGGTGCTGGATCTCTGAAAACTATAGTGGGTGGGGGGCAAATACATCTGGCGATGTATTTACGTTTACAGGAAATATTTCACTCAATCAGCACCGAATTGGGTCATAATGGCACCGGGTTTTTATTAGTAGCAGGGCTTCTATAGAATTTCTGTAGAAGTGTTCACATGGCAATGCTGAGTAAAAGATGCAAGAAGCTGCGCTGCTAGCGAGGGGTCTTACCCTAGTCACCTGTGGTCTTGTAGCGTAATGCGCTTAGTAGTGACAGTCCCGCTGATGAACGGGTGAATACGTTGCGCATGTTGTGGTGGGCGAGGGTATTGAGAGAGGAATAGCTGGACAGTCGTGCATTTAAGCTTGAAGCTGCACAAGATGTATGTAAGCTTAGTGAGCCCAAAATTCGGCACGATCGATATGGTATGAAAGCGAGAGAGACGACTATGTGCAATTCACCTTGCTGGCGCATGCAACTGGACTTGCATGTGTAATGTCTAGCGTAGTTTGGGTTTCTAGTCACAGAGATTAGAATAGCAGAAAATTATAACAGATGCTCAGGGGGGTGGTTCTCCCCGGCTAGGTCGTGGTCAAGCGGACATGTTGTACTTAGAAATCGCAAATCATTGAAGCGTCGATGGGATCGGTACAACCATGGCGTTCGAAGAGGGTGCATTTAGGAATTCGGTTTGGAGTCACGATAACTACAATATTGCACTTCACAGCTTTCATGAACTAGATGCGCCCTGGAACCGCGCTCACGACAGAACGAGGTTCCCGACACCATTCCCATCACCACTCCCGTCACCATTCCCGGTACCAGGTCCGGGACCAAACCCCATATCAAAATTTTCAGCTGATAGCGATGACGATGACGATTATGATGATGGGTATAGAGAATATTCTTCGTCGCAGCCCATAAGTTCGCCATTATCGTACTTATCTCGCCGTACAGAGCCGAGACCAGGGCCTAGGCCCCCGCTACAGCTTTCAAGAGCCTATACAATAGCTGAAAGGCCTCACATAGATTCGGTACCACTGATTCGCAGTAGTAGTGTATACGAAGAAAGGTCATGGTCACAACAACTACAATCTAATACTGCCCTACGAGGCGATATATCGCCGGAAGGGAAATTGAAGATGTCGCTGTTATCGGAGACCCTGTTCGTCTTAACAGTATGCACTGCTCAATTGTGTGCTCGTAAGTCGATCCTTCATACTGTCATACTGTCATTCTGAAACCCAGGGTCTAGAAGTTGACATCATGATAGAAGCAGGGATTGGCTTAACACTACCCATCTTGAAAGGAGTAGGGTCTCGGTTCCACATTGCGAACGCGAACGATCTCAGCTCGTCTATAGCAGCATACACTGTAACACTGGGGGCATTTATCTTAACCGCCAATAGGTTGGGCGAGATACTTGGCAATAAGCGTGTATTCGTCGTGGGCTTGGCATGGTCAGCTGCCTGGTCTCTCGTCGTCGGCGCGTCTTTCTACTCGACTCGGTCGCTCTTCAACATTAGCCGAGCGTTCCAGGGGCTAGGGGCTGCATTAACTCTCCCAACCGGCCTGGCGCTGCTGAGGACCATACGTGGGCAAGGGGTCCACAAGGCGATAGTATTCACACTTTATGCGGCGATGTCGCCAATTGGCCTTATATTAGGTGCACTTGGAGCTAGCATTTTGGTGAAGCTGGCATGGTGGCCCTGGGCGTTCTGGACATTGTCGATAACACTCACCGTGCTCGGGGTTATCAGTTGTTCCACCATTCCCTCATCTCCTCGGGCACGGAACCTACTATCTGGCGCGCAGGTGGTTATATTGGCTTATGACCTCCCCGGGATGATAACTGCCAGCACTTCCCTTGGAGCTTTTGGCTTTGCATGGAGCCAGGCTCACGAGGTGGGATGGCAGCATGTATATATCGAGGTGATTTTGATCATGAGTGTCGGGCTGGCAGTGTTATTCGTGATGATAGAAACCTACTACGCGCCAAGGCCACTCATTCCGTACTCGGCAATGTCTTGGCAAGTATTCTGGATCCTCGTGGCGTTAGGTTGTGGTTGTTCCTGTTTCGGCATCTGGATCTTCTACGGCTGGCAGTTCGTCGAAAGGCTCCAATCAACACCTCCACTGATGGTAAGTAGCGGGATCACAACGGCTGGGACTGCGATACGTCCGTTTGGCTGACCACAGTGTACATAGACCACGGCATGCTTTGTTCCCATGGTGGTTGTCGGTTGCGGCGCCGCGGTAACAACGCGGTTCATCCTCCGCCAAATAGGGCTGGATGTGTTGTTTTGCTTCGCCATGCTGAGCATCATGGTAGGCGGGATCATCATGGCGACAATGCAGATTCGGCAGACTTACTGGGAGCAACTGTTCGCGAGCGTGCTATTCATGGCATGGGGCTTCTATACGAGCGTGCCTGTGGCTACGCTGATGATTTTGACGGCGGTAAACAAGAAGCACGGCGGCATAGCAGCTAACCTGGTCTGCACGGCTGCGTATTATGGCGTAGGGCTGGGTCTAGGTGTTGCGGGGACGGTAGAAAAGAGCGCAATAAGTGGTGGTAAATTGACGGTGCATAACAGACTCCGAGGCCACAGGGCGGTATATTGGACAAGCGTTGGTCTGGCGGGATTCGGGTTCGTCGTATGCCTGGCCATAATGTTGGCGGCGCGGCTGAGGCTGGAGCTGAGAGACAGCTATAGAAGGGAACAGCGCCGTAGTTACGGAATGGGACGTCATCGCTAGATTCAGATTTGAGAGAGAAATAAGAAAAAGAGATCCTCTCATTTTAGTGAGATCGGAAAACGGATGCTACCTACTGGAGCTGGCTTTTGCATGTGAAAATGGTGGGTCTGGACTGTGGCTGGCTTAGCCTAAGCAGTGGGCACTCTATATATGTGGTAAGTACTTAAGTACCTACGGACTTACCTAGGTAGGTAGGTAACAGTACAAACAAACCTGCGCCTCATAGATGCGTAATGACGAACAAGGGATGTCTGTAGCATACCTATGACGTGTGTGTCTTGACCCCTCGGGACCCTCTTGCCTTTGTTTGGGCTCAGGCTCGAGCCCCTCGTTTCAAAAAGATGCTGCCTATCCGTAAAGTAGGTACCTCAGTCACCTGGGCGCATTCCAACCCAAGGCGTTACCTAACTCTCGTGCATGCGTCACCACAATCCCGACCTACCTACATCTACACTAGGTATACTCACTCAGCAGGTATGTACTGGCCATGCAAGCAATCAGCGGGTCCACCTGTCCTTGCAGGCCTCCCACTTAGAGCCCCTCATGTCTTTTCAGTGCACCTACTTTTGCAATAGGGAATTTATTCTTAGATGCTTCCACACTCTTCCTAACCACCTAACTAGTTCTCTTAAATTCAAGAACTTTGCCGCCACCAAAACAACGCGAATTCTCTCATCAATCATACTGCATCTACAATATCTCGTTGCGCCTTTTTCTAGCTGCCCATATCTTGCACCACCATGGCCCCTAATCTTACTGTCTACGTCAAGAAGATCTCTGCCCAGACGAAGGAGCAGCAGATTAAAGAGTTCTTCAGCTTCTGGTGAGTCGGGTCGTGTTACACTGTAAAGAGCACGGAACTCGATATATTAATCACTCGTCTTGATAGCGGCAAGATCAGCGACATCAAAGTCTCGCAGGCTGAAGACGGCACCCAGGATGCCACAGTGACTTTCGAGAAGGAGACGGCCGCGAAGACAGCCCAGCTCCTAAATAATACCGAGCTCGATGGATCGCAGATTTCCGTTACCGCCGCTGACGGTCAAGCCGACGATGGCGCCCCTCATGCTGGCAGCGCCGATCGCGATACGGATCACATCACCCAGGAGGAGAAGCCCCGCAGCCGCATCCTTGCCGAGTATCTTGCACACGGTTACGTTATTGGTGATGCTGCCATTGAACGTGCGATAGAACTCGACCAGAAGCAGTACGCATACTATTACAATTTCTCCCCATTCGATCAGCCTCCTTGCTGCCCATTCACTTGCCCATACCCATATTCATGCTGGCTGGTATTTCTACCATCTATGATACTTACTCATCCGTGACTCTAACAGCGGCGTATCTACTCGTTTCATGAACACCTTGACCCAGCTCGACCAAAAGTTCCATGCCACCGACCGTGCCAAGGCGGCCGATCAATCTTACGGCATCACCAACCGAGCCAACAGCCTCTTCGGGGGTCTAACATCATACTTTGAGAAAGCTTCGAATACGCCTACCGGTAAACGGTTGGTCAAGTTCTATACCGACAGCCAACGTCAAGCTCAAGACATTCACGTTGAAGCCCAACGATTGAAGGAGCTCAAGAAAGAGGAGCATGGTGGCAGCGCCTATAAGGCTTCCGGCTTAGAGCGCGTTTTTGGCAAGGAGAAGGAGAAGGAAAAGACCGAGGCGGGCGCCTCTCAACCTGGTGAGTCCATGTCCGCAGGCCAGCTATTGAGTTCAGTGGTCAATGAGAGCGGTGATCATACCTGCAACTGCCGTGGTCTTGGAGAAGTCTGCCTATGCCCCCCGCAGCGATGCATCTGCGATGGATGTTCACGCCCCCGATCGCGCGGCTTTGAGGACAACATAACTTCTACCTTCCGGCGGGTATTGCAGAGTATCTTCCCCTCACAAGCACCGCGAATTTGAGAATGGTAACCCTTAATATTTATTATAATTACATTCACTGATATTCATTACCTAGCCGCTTCGAATCCTCCATCGGGCGCATCAGCTCAAGCCCCAACTTCTACGGCCCCCGGAGATACTAGTTATGCCAAGGCTGCCACGGATGAGAAGGCATAAAACAGTATTGTATGGATAACTGGCTTGACGAGCTCATGAATGATGATGACCTAAGTGTATTTTATAGTACCTACGCGTTTAGTAATGAAAAGAGTCCGTCTTGTTTTCCTACCGAATCTTTACTTTCAGATTGGGCAGGTTACCATGCAGTTGACCGGATTCTATTTCCTATTCCATGAATGGAATGAACGTGACTACTTTACGTGCCATTGGATTTATACGCCGGTCGATAAATGGCGACCGTTTTGGTGTGTTACTAAACTATATATAATAGCTGCAGGCAAGGTCAGGTGCCCGACTGCTTGCTACGGCCAAAGCCTTCAGATATCATTTACAATGTGGATCACTTTATTATCCCCTATACACACGTTCGATGATATTGTGTATATGGTGTCAAGTCGACGCTATATTCGCCAATACGTATGCCACACTTTCATATATCTTTCCTTCATTAACAATCTTTGGTTTCAAATTGCACGAGCTGGTTTATCATGAGAAGGAATCGACAGCAATTGGATATTCATGATATGTTCGTTCAGTCGTTAAAAAGCTATCCGCGGACTGGTGTGCCGCGTAAGTCTCCTTTCACATGTCCTAGAAGTCCTCGAGCCTACGACCAACAACCACATATACAAATTAATCGGCGACTGCAAGGTATTCATTTATTTTCCCATGTCCGTTTATTTCTTAGCAGCTCCTTTGGCGAATTTCTCGCCCAGTGATGCGTCCATGGGACCAGCGGGGTTAGATGTGAGATTCTAGACGCAAGGATGGGATAATCAGCATTCATTCTACTTTGCTACACACAAGACAATTGAGATGATGGCTACTCACCTTTAGCTGGTCTTGATTGGTCTGCTCCTTGTTCTCGACCTTGTCGGTTCCTTGGCCCGAGGCGGGGGTCTCGTGTAGTTGGGCGCCGGTCTGGCGCTCAGGGGGAGGGGATTGACGGCCCTCGTTCTGGGATACTGAAGACATGATGGGAATTTGAAGGTTGAGAAAGGGTTTTTATACAGATGGGGTCGTAGTTTTGTAAATTGGTATGAGGCGCTGATAAGATAGTTTTGTTATTGGGATAGTTGGAAACTAAAGTTGGACACTGAATCCAATCTATAGGACTATATATCACTTACGAAGACCTGGATCAACAGGCACGTCATATATTACTTAAGCTCACACGAGTACCCTCTTTTATAGCTGTTGGCCAAATTGGTAGTTATCGATAATGATACTTAGTCCCTTCATCGTCGATGTGATCATATATCTGTATGTCGTCATACCTTGACAAACCTCTCTTAGCAACTACCTAGGTACGTACCTGCGGGAAATAGTGGGTTCGGTGGAGTGACATGGGTACCTAGCTCTGGGAGACTCTGATTTAGCTCAGGTACGTATCTATCTGTATACGCACGAGCCACAGCACGCGTAAGCCACAACAGATAGAGTTGAGCTAGGTGTTTAATTACTAAGCTAACCTAGGAGCGGTTAGACTTATCGCATAAGGTTAATTGATTCCCAAGCAAGGTTTGGAGTTGTTACTACCCCACGTAAGCTCGAACGGTAGTGCATCCGAACAGGCGACCGCCAAACGCGACCACGTACTGTATGTGTGTCGGCAGGCAGGTACAACAACGTCTTGGGTTAGGTAGGCAGTTCTAGACCAGCAAGAAGCGTCACGTCGCTGTTTCTTCTCTCCCCTTTTGCTGTCGTGGTTTATGCTTGGTTCATGCGCATCGCACCATCACCGCAACACCACATTGCCATCATACTGTATTCGCCATCACAGTCACAAACATTACCGCCATCATCACCAGGCACTGCCATTTATTTCTCTGCGCAATTGATTTGGTGGCCCTTCACCACGTCCACTTCCGTGAGACACGCCATACCACGCCTCACACATCTACACACACTCATACGTTATACACGATGACTTGCATGTGTGACTGAGCTTCATGTCAAGTACATCTACAACTCATAGCTAGAGACAGCTAGGGGCCGTTTGTCTGTCTCCCTCATTTGCCAGATATTTTTAACGTCTCCCACCTACTCATTCACTCACTCACTCATCTGCTCACTCACCTCACTTATATACATACATACATACATACATACACGGACAGACAACAAAACATATCGCAGACGCACCACATAGCTACTACCTCTATCTATTTATTTGCCTACCTACCCGTACAGCGCTGTACCATGCCTGATCTCAACTCGATCCCCTCGACTCCCCAGGGCTTAGCCGCCGCCCGTGCCCGTCGCACCTCTTCGGCCCAGACCAGCCGGCCCCAGCAGACGTCCCAACGAGCTTCATCGCCGCCCCCTGCTGTGTCCACGTCGCCTTCTCTCAATATCCTCCCTTCCAACCAGCCCGCCTTTCAAGAGGCCATTTCTGGCTATCTCCCTTCGCCCCCTCTCGCGGCCTCCAGTGGTATGGCTCCCCCGCCCGTTCCAGGCCAAGATAACACGGGCGTCGGTGCTGGTCCCGGCCCTATTCGTCATCCACGTCCCTTAACGGCTGCCGAGCTGCATCAGCAGTTGGAACAGGAACAGGAATTGCTGGTAAGTCCCCCGCGGCCATACGCCTCGACCCCCCTCTTCCTCTTCCACATTCTTTCCCCGCTGTAACACTTAGTCTTAGGTCAACCGCTTATCTCGAGACTTGACCATGCTCCGAATGGCCCAGAATTCCTCAGTAGCGTCAAATGCGTCTTCGACGAGCGCCTCGACCTCTGCTATCGACCAGCTGCATCCGTCATCCTTCACCGATACCCACTTCCTGTCCGGACCCGGCTTTCCAGTCCCAACCGCTCGTCGACATCATCGAACCAGCTCTACTGCCAGCACACGCAGCTTGAGCCAGACCGCCACCCAAGGCTCAACTGCGCCGATCCCTATCCCGCAATCTCATTCAGGGAATGCCGCTTCTGTCCTAGAGGCCGCCCGAAACCCCCGCGGCCCCTCTGGAATGAGCCGACAGAATAGCACGACTTCACATAGGAGCTCAAGTCGCGCCCGGTCCCCGCAGCCCTATATGAGTACCTCCGGATTTCTACCCTCTTCTCATTCACAGCCACATGGATTTCCCCAGGACTATGGCCCTGGGTATTTCGCTCGTGATCGCACCTCCTCGAATGCTAGCATCGCGGCTACTCCTGGCTCGGAGCTCTCACCAGGCTTGATGCAGGCCACTCTGCGATATGAGGAAACGGCTCACTACCGAAGTGAATTAGAGGTAGCGAAGCGCGAGAACGAAATGCTGAAGAAACGTGTCAAGGAGCTCGAGAAGATGCTCAGGGACCGCAGGGAGGGCGACTTGGGGCCCGGCCGAGTTAGAAGCGAGAGTAGCAGCACTACTACCAGTGTCAGCGTGAGCGGGCCTACCGGTGTTGGCGGCGTAGTAGGCGGTGGCACTGGGATTGCGGGCGGTCGGCGGGACGAGCGTCGAGCTGCAGACCGTACGACAAGCACCTTGAGTGTCTCTAGTATCGCGGTAGGCGTACCCGATGAAGAGTTGAAAGTGGGTGAAAGTGCTGCAACTGCGAGCATCCCCCCAGAAGCCCCAACACTGTTACCGCACGATACGAAGTGATTTTTCTTTTTTGTTTTCTCGTCAGTGTTATGGAACATGGCGGCAAATTATAACGTGAGGTGCTAGGCGGGTGGTTATGCGATTGAGTGTTGCTCCTCATAGATGTGTCTACGCTTATTACAATTACGAACAGCACGAATGGAATGAGCATAGATGAATAAAGAGTTGATCTTGGTGTTCATTACCCGAATCTCTCATTATGGGAAAGTTGGGGTTGGAGGATTTATCAGATCTGCATCGCTTACAAGGATAACTGATCGCGACCATACAGCATACTTCGGATGTGGGCTTGCCATTGCGGCGCACTCTAGGAGCAGCGAGAATAAGCTTTCTGGAGACTTGATTGTCTATTATGAAGTCAAAGTTTTGTAGACAGCGTGGAGCTATTCAGCTATATCAGAGCACTCCTGAGTAGCAATATGTAGGTTACTCAATAAAGGAGTGTGCATGGTCATTTCCAATGTTTTAGAAATTTGGCTACGTTCGCTCTTTCTTTCATCAGTAGTTAGACGAAGCGGCGTGGGCCTATTCCCGTCACTGTATTGAAGTGAGCCCCTATTCCCAGCCTCACTCCCTTTCCCACCCGCACCACTCCAGTATATCCCCGATAGCTACGATTTGGTGAATAAATGAGTGGATGGACGGATCATGAAACTACGGGATGAGTGTGTCTGCCACTTCGTCTTTTTTTTCTTCTTTTCATTTCCCCACGCCCCGCCCATCCTTCTCTCTTTTATTTTACTATTAGAAGTGTTTAGAAAAATAGTTGACTCATTATCCTATATGGGCTTTAGTCTTTTCTACACTATTTACTTAGATACGCATTCATTAACAGTTTTTCGTATAGGAGAAAACAGGAGCGAGCGTGGCATTACGTCGTATTTATATTATACCCGCTGAAGATTACTCCCCCAAGTTATATAAGAGTTGGAGCAGATAAAGATGGATAGTTGTATTGGTGGGTTCGGTGTTTTTAAAATACTCTGTGTGTGCCTCATGCCTTCCTGCACAGTTATCCCCGATCAGATAGCAACTGCCCACCTACTATATGAAGTACGGCAGGGGCCCAGTTATGAGGGACCCGGATTGTGTTGTCGTCACATCAACCTCCATTTCTCCTTCCCCTCCCCTCCATTTCCTGCCATTCCCCGGTTAAATTCAACCTCGACTTGATAATATCTCACACTTTGTCTTTTCACGTCACTCTCAATCGTGTGAACAGAATCCTGACCGCTAGCATATACTTGTGATGACCCGCACAGAAGATGGGAAACCTGGAGCCGGAGCGCCGAGCTTGGTGCGTCTGCTTGCTTGGACGCCGCCTTGGCTGAGGTGGGATGCCGACACCGATGCTCACCATGAGCTTACTTGGCCTCTTGTTGCCCTCTTTGGATTCGTATGTTCTTTTCTTGGACACTTTGACTCGTTTATGCTTGCTTGATGATCTTGTGTGTGAACATTAGGTCAGGTTAGTTTAGATCAAGCTTGTTGAAAAGCGCAACAAATATAGGGAAGGGGGAGTGTGATCGCTGGCAGTGTTTATTTATGCCAAGGTGTATTGGACTTTTAGTATAATCAACCTTGTGCGTGGGTTAACACTCCTATTTACAGGCTGCCTCTTTCGGTGTCGCCAACCTGTACTACACGAATCCCATATTGAATATCCTCGCAGACGATTTCGGGGTCTCGAATGAGCGCGCTGCGTTGATCCCCTCTGTCACGCAGGCCGGATATGCTGGAGGCTTGCTGCTCGTGATCCCGCTGGGAGATATTCTTCGTCGGCGGTATCTCGTGTTAGGGCTCACCTTTTCAACCATCTTCGCGGTAAGTATGGACAATTCTACTCCCGGGCGATATGCTCCGTTTGCTTTATAACCCTTCTCTTTTCTTTCTGTTATCTTCCGCTTTATCTATTTTACCTTTATAATAATTTAAACGCAGTGGTTAGGTTGTACACTTACGACCTCGTTCCCATGCTTCCTCGGCCTCTCATTTCTAGTAGGGCTACTCACGGTCACACCTCAGCTCGTATTCCCTCTGACCATCCAGTACGCGCCACCGCGGCACAAGGCAATAATGACCTCGATTGTCATGTCGGGAGTTGTTTTCGGCATCCTGGTCGCGCGTTTAATTAGCGGCATCATCACGCAGTACACATCGTGGAGAACTGTGTGGTGGTTCTCTTTCGGAATACAAACACTCATCTTCGTCCTGTTATTTCTTTTCATGAAGGACTACCCCGTAGCGCGTCCTGGGACTTCGTACCCGGCGATACTGTGGCGAATAGTGAAGCTCCCTTTTCGCAAGCCCAGGCTCACCCAAATGTCTCTCATTGCCTTTCTCACGATGGGCATGTTCACCAGCTTTTGGACCACCTTGACATTCCAGCTTGCTGGCGTTTTCAAACTGTCTACATTATCAATTGGGCTCTTCGCACTAGGCGGTATATCGCCAGTGTTTCTTAACCCCGTCGTCTCACGACTTGTCACGTCGCGCATACATACCCATGGCACGCTTCTTGTCGCACTCATGATCACTCTCGGCACCGTGCTTGTTGGAACGTTTGTAGGCACTTTTTCCCTCGCTGGCCCTATCATATGGACACTCCTTGGCGATCTGGGCGTGAACACTGTCGTCGTGGCGAACAGAATGGCCATATCGACCGTTGATACGACCGCGCATAACGCAGTTAACTCGGTATATATGATCTTTACCTTTGGGGGACAGCTCTTTGGCACGGCGGTTGGGAACGCACTCTATGCACGGGGTGGCTGGACATGGTCCGGGGCATTGAATATCGCTCAACTTAGTACTGCTCTGCTACTCTTAGTACTCAAAGGGCCACATGAGAAGGGCTGGATCGGATGGCGAGGCGGGTGGGACTTACGCAAATCCGAATTGAGTAATCATGATGATCACGCAAGCACAAGCTCCTCTAACCGAGTCGAGGAAAAGGGGCAGGAGGCACGTGCTGAGATAAGTTAAAGGGGGAGTGAATGGATACACATAAGACTTGGGCTACATCAGCCTCTCAAATAGAATCATCCGCTGTTACATACACAGTTTAAACTTATATAAAGAAATAGAAGAGCAATATCACATGGATTTCTCCTTGTCTAAGCTCAGACCGAACCGCCCTCACTCCCAGAGAGCCTACCCCGATACACCGTCCGTTCAAGCTTGTCAAACATGTCCACAACAATCGCGTTCCCATGCGGTTCCACCTGCGTGAACACGGCGCCCGCGATCCCCGTCTCCCGATCGATCCACCACCGCCCATTCGTCGCGCCGCTCCACATCAGACTGCCCACGCGCCTCTTCCCCGGCACATCCCGCGTATTCACGACTCCGGCCAGACTGTGATCGAGTGGGAAACCCGGCGGGAACTCCGGCGCGAACCCCCCTTCGCGGGCGGACGCCGCGATCGCCATTAAGATGTCGCGCTGCGTCTGGTTTAGCTGCGGCGCGAAGAGGAGCTCCGTCGTCTCTGCGTTCAGGAGCTTTCCAGCTAGAATACCCTGTAGCAAGCGGGCGAAGTCCGCTGGTGTGGAGAAGAGGCCTGAGCCTGCGGCTTCGAAGGCGATGGGGGTTTGGATTGGGAGTGGGGATGGGGATGGGTGTAGGGTTGTTATGCCTATTGTGGGGTCTGTGGTGGAATGGGCGAATGCGAGATGGCGAGAGTGGGTATCTGGGGTTGGGTGGAATGTGGTTGAGGCCATGGCTAGAGAGTTGAAGACGTGGGTTTGCATGTATGAGGAGAGAGAGGCGCGTGTGAGTTTTGTGAGGAGGTGGCCTGCCCAGTCGTAGGCTGTGCCGTAGTACCAGCCTTCGCCTGGGGCGAATTTTAAGGGTGTTTTGATCCCCTCCAGCGTGTAGCTCATGTAGTTTATGCGACGACCGGTGGATTTGGACCAGCGGATTAGATCTGGATCTGCCATGTCTACGCCTATGCCTAGGGTGTGTGTGAGGAGGTGTCTGGGTTTTGTTAATGATGAAACACGTTTGGTATCCCTTTTCCGCTCTTTCTTCTCGCTTCTCACTTCTCACTTCTCACTTCTCACTTCTCACTTCTTTTAAATGAAAAGCAAGAAAGTCTCTAGAAAGCGGTCGCAGAAGAAGCAGCAAAGTCAAAGAGGACTAGACGACGATCAAGTACCTACCGTAAAGTAATAGCGCGCCCGTGTGCCTCCAGAATAGGTCTCTCATCATCCTCCCACCCGCGTAAAACAGGCAGGGCCGCGAGCTCTGGCAATTTGTCGCGCACATCGTCGTCGAGCCCGATTACACCCTGCTCCACCAGCTGTAGCAGACTCACTGCCGTCGCGAGCTTGCTCATGGACGCCAGCCATGAGATCGAATCAGCGTTGTATGCTGGTGATGATGGGTCGAAGTCTAGACGACCTGCTGTGCCTGTGTATAGGATTGCTTCCGTGGTGCGGCTTTGTTAGTTTGATAGGGGTGGAATAGGGATAAGACAGCGGTTAAAAAGGCTGGTTGTCGTAAGTATAGTGAATGTTTTGAGAGTTTCTTACCGTCTTTGTCGGCGACTACGAACCCAGCTGCTAGAAGCTTGTCTTTGACTTCAATCTCGGAAGACGTGACGACATGTGATCGGAGGATCTCGTCTAGTTGTTTTTCCATGGTGGTTATAGGGGGAAGTGTTGAGTTTGTGGTTTTGGATTGTTGTCATAAGTTGATAAGCTGGGTTGCAAGTGAAGCCTCCGCAGTTATCAGTAGCATCGAATTGCTCCTCGGCCCTTCAGTGAGTTTAGCGGTCGTACTTCAATTATATATTGAAACACTAGATTTCGATAGTCATGTTTCGCATTCATCGTATTCTTACCACATATCGCCAAGCAAGCTTGACTCTTGGCCAATCTGATATTGCTAACTTTCCCATTCTGGGTATCGGGCTAGATGAATCATTTTCAATCATATTCATATTGCCAGACTACTTCTAATTCGCTACTACCCGATGGCCATAGATAATTAATTGCGAAGGTATGAAGTAAGTCCACGCACTTTATTGGTTATAGTACAAGCGGAAGGAAGTTATTTTGTTGGGGGAAGAGTGGGTGATTTACTGACAAAAGCCTCTATCGATCACTTGACTGGAAAAGGCAATATGAATAGGAATTTAATTTAGATGAATTTATAGATAACGCTGCCTTCTAGTTCTATGCGTAGAAATTTTAATCTAGACCTTTCACTGCTATGTGAGCTTGACCATGGTGTAAAGTAGAGCGCGCTGCATAGTATATTACGGCGTGAGGAATAGACTCCCACAATATCGTATTATCACAAGGTCCACTCCACTCGCTTTTGGAATTTCCCCGGTTCGAGGCTAAAGACATAAGTTTATCCTATCGGACTTTCGCACACGTGAAATAGATTTCTAGACGCTAAGGAAACGGAACCTAACTAACCTTATTCCCTATCCACATAACTTTGATTATATCAAGTTTTACAACTTATAAAGTTTCATGGGTGCAACTAATGCTATGAATTCTCTAGTCCGCCTAGACCATCTATGGAACATATAAACTAACAATCTATTACCCATGTATGTTGGCTCGTAGGGTGCAAACTTGGATAACTTGACTTTTCTCTAATCACTATCCCACGAAGTACACACTCGTTCTTGGCCCCTTTGTATGCATTATACATTTGTATCTTCCATGGTTTAGGTCCACCCATTATATGCCTTGGCACACAAGGAGGAGCAAAGATAGTAGCTCGTATACAGCTGCCGATGATTCATTATCATTTATATTTGTAAAGTCTCTTTGGTTACATAGCGGAGACTTACCAAGCTGCCTATCATTAGCTGATGCTTCTTCGACGATTGGAGGGTGGTTTATTGTAGTTCATTCTATAGCAGGCACAAAACTTTTTTAATTGTTGATTGGCGCTTATTCCAGACGTTCACGATAGTAATACTAGTACGTATTGTCGAGGATTAATTAGAACATTACGATGAAACCACGACTCTCTGCGTGATAACAAGAAGCCTGTATACTTTCGTTCCTCACTTGCAAGACCCTGACAACCAAAAAAAATCGAATTTCTCTAGTATTTACGTAACACAGGAGACTCCAAGGCAACACGTAAGCAACAATGCAGAGTTCTGGTCTTGCCGCAATCTCGCTTTCGTCATTTCGTCTTCAAGAACTTTAAATTTATTTAGACTCCTATGTATCGCACTATACTATAAATTCATATAGAGTTCAAACCATAACTATCCTGTCTAGAACCATGAAAGATATTTGAAGGTTTATAACTCATTTTGTATCTGCGTAGAAAGAAAAGGAAGGAAGTGAAGGGGAGTTTAACACTCTGATAGGCTAATGAATTCTATTATTGGGCGTCTCCAAGTTTATCATTGGGCAACACCGTCTGTTGTATCTTCTAATCGTTTAAAATGTATCATCAAACTGATTGAGAATATGTTCAATCCTTCTAATATTTCGGTGTAATGTCTTGAGAAGCACTCTAACTCAGCACTTCAGATCAGAAGAAAAGATAGGCTTAGACTAGAGGTAAGGGTAAAAGGTCTAGCATATATCTCAATACCTTAAGTGGCCCCCACAGCACATTGTCGATGCGAATATTGAAAGGAACTGGGTGTGGTAGGGAACCAGGACTTTTACTGTGAAAAAATTAGAGTGTTCAAAGCAGGCCTATGCTCGAATACATCAGCATGGAATAGGAGTTAATCGCATTTTAATTTAGACCTAAACATTCACACAATTGCTGTTTGAAGCTTGAATCTTGGAACCCCACGCTCTGTCGGAAAACATTACCTATTTGGCCGTTTTGGTTATGTTGGGAAAGGCTAGGTGGACCGATGAACTGAGTCATACCTGCAGTACCTACGGAGTTTAAGGCCAATTTACATCATTCGGGAAATTCCACGATAGTATAGATTCTTTGCCAGTCAGAAACGGGACGAATATGTTGAGTAATATATACGTCAAGAATATTACGTAACTTCCTACGTGCGCCTATAACCTTAATCTGAAGGGAATGGCTCTCGGCAACATAAGATGAATAACTAGCATTTCGAAATATTCGCCGTTCTAGAAATAGCAATTAGCTATCCATGCTTGTTCTTTTGCTCTGCCAATTGTTGTAGGCACATGTATCTTGGAGTTTACTCCACGTAACACTTCTTCTATACCGCCATGGGTTAGCGTACTGTAGATCCCCCGCATATCTCCAATTCTTGGCAGCAGAGCATGCTCGCTCTCCGATTTCTCGGGGTAGACTCGGCGACTGGATACGATATGATTAGACTAGAAATTTGCCGATACCTCCAACGACACCTCATGCCAAGTCGATTTCAAAAAAATAGATAAAAAGAAGAATACAGTAAAGGGGAAGTCGACTAGACAACAGAACCACCATTTCTATCTCTCCACCCTCGATATGATAACCGGTCTTCATCACATCAACCTCGTCGTCCCACCGGACAGCCTAGACCACGCGGCGGCCTTCTACGGCGAAACACTAGGCCTGACCCCGCGTGCGGTGCCGGTTCTACAAAAAGGGACTCTCCTTTGGTTCGACATCGGAACCTCGGGACAGCAGGTCCACATCGCCTTCGGCGACCCTGTCGACTTCTCCTTCGACTCCCGTCGCCACCCATGTTTCAGGGTCGCGGACGGCGAGCAGTTACTTGAGCTGCGGCGCAAGATCCATGCGCATTTTCAGCGGGGCGGCACCGGTGCACCGAAGGCAGCCGATGCCCCTGAGGAGGAGAATAGCGGCGCCAAGGGCGTTGAGTACCCCGAGCGCTTCTTTGCTCGGGATTATGCGGGAAACCGGCTCGAGTTTACGTTATGATTGCGCAAACGGCTCTTTTTGGATTAGAGTGGCCGCTCCTAGCAGATAGCATTAGGCTTTGTGTGCTTGGGTTTCCGTTCGTGTATTTATGGTCAGACGATCATCTGAAACACTCAGTTTCTCCGACATATGGCTAGTCCCTGCAACCGGGGTGAGGCTCTGGGAGTATGGGACATCTTGGGTCCCAAAGAACCGGGGTTGTAGTTGGTCAGTCAGCCTACGTATATGCCACTCTACCTGGGTGGCAGCGTGCTGGGGTCAAATTAGTCGGAAAGGGGTCTGGGGTAGTTTAAACCATGGAGATGTACTATTTTAAGGGTAACACTCAAATCTTGTTCCAAAAAATGGGATGAAATTTTCATATGGAGAATTCGCGATCCAGGAGAACTTAATTTAATGCAATAAGTAGGAAGCTTTCGCGCAGCAGATGCTGCAGCCTGTCTTAAAACTGACGACTCTCATTTACTCCTTTTTGCTAGCTTACCTAACCGTCATGTGGCTGAGTAAGCGTCTCCTAAGTCATCTTTTCTACACACCCATTTCACCATCAGAAGATAACTTAAAAATGACGAATAAGTCATTATCAGGCAGGCGCCTTGTCTAAGACAAGCGCAAGCGCTTTGATATTGCCTTTTTGTGTCTTTGGCTTTCTTGTTCATAGCTCGTTGAGATTGGGAGTCGGGATCGTGCTGTAAAGAATATGAGTCTATGCCAGAGGTGCACTGCTCATCGCTTTTTGGATTGAAAATCGTACGGCATCATCGTGTAATAATTCTCTTTTCTCATTCAAATTTGAGTGTTCGGACACTGGCTGCTCACGCGCACGCCACCGACAGTCCAGCACGGCAAGTCAACATCACCGCAATACGGCTACATGATGCAGCTCATCAGACTCATACGACTAATCGTGCTTCATAGGTATTAGGAAATTAGTTGAATGATTAATTCTGTTTAAAGTCACGCGGATGCACTGTGACGCAGGTACCCAAGCCATCGAGAAATAGTGAATCGCCCAGTGTGTCATTTTGGATACATATGGTAGCTACGGGGGCTAAATCCTCACCTCAAGGGCGCACTATGTTATGACGCCGCGCGTACTCCTTCTCGAACTATCGTCCCTTGTGCGCTCTTTTAGTCCCCCGAGGAACTGATGGCGGGTAGAGATGTCATGCGCGGCCGGCTGTTGGTAGTTATTATCGCTTCATCTTTTATATAAGAGGAATCATCGATCTAACGATTAGTATCAAGTTGTCCTCATACGACACGATAGGAATTGGAGATGAGAAGGCCACTGTGAAGATCTTCCAGCAAGCAACTGAAGGAATTCGGGAGGAAGTCTCTTGTCACGGCACGGGCCCGCTAAGAATCTATCCAACAGACCAGTCGGCGTAAGTGGCTGGGGTCCGCATAAGCTTCGATCGTTGCTGACCTTCACATCTCCCAATTCGACTAAGTGCTGCGTCGAATGGAAAATAAGCTCGGGTAGTCGCAAGACGCTGTACGTTTTACATACCCAGCCTCCTCCTTTCTTTGGTCGGAGTGTTTAGGTGGTGTGATAATCTTCACCTGACTCATAGGGCCGTCGGTACCTAATTATACTTCACCATTCAGCTATCGAAGCAAGGCATGCCTCGTTGTATGAAGGATGAAGATGGGATGGTGTGCCTTGCTATATTGTTGGGCCGCGTACACGGGAGGAAAAACAGAGGGAGCCACCCAGCAGCTGGGATGCCCCGTTGGCTCCGGGTGTACTTGCTCACTCCTCCTCCGTTCACTACACTCTACACTTCTAAAGTTAAAGGAGGTCCCAGTGTAATCCTCGGGATATGTGTATCGATCAAGCTTTCCCATGACTCCCACGGCTAATGGGCATGTGTTAGGTCTTTCCATACGGTAGCGCGATACATAGAAGCACCCATAATAGGACTCTTCCCATATTTTCACCCACGATCGAACTCTAAGCCACGATTATTCACCTCTGACTGGCCACTGAAGTAGATCTAACGGAGCTGAGTGGTCGTATATCCCAACATGTCCATGAGCCGCGTACACACAATGATACTTCCATGTCATACTTGAATGCCCGATTCTCCGGCCGTTTAGCTTCCCAGCAAAGTAAGGGGTCATTACACGTGTTTAAGGTGTGAAGCTTCCTCAGCCCCATGACATGACACTCGTCCGTGAACGCCTACTTTTGGCTTGTGTTTAGCTTTTGGTGTCGAGCGTCCGACAGTCAAGTATTAAAATAGGGTCTTTCCCCCGGCTGGTTCCTGATTTGGATTTCTCTTCATCCTTCCGTCCACGTCTTCTACCATCTATATCTCCATGAATACGATCCAGCACATATACCACTAAACTACGGATAAAGTAGTTATTCTCCTTATCTTCTAATTATTACACGTACCATCAAAATGGCGCCCCAATCTTGTCCGGTCTCTTCGCCCGTACTGCCTCCACAGAATCCCCCCCAAAACTCTCGTTCGTCTGGGGATCCCCCACGGCACCCGCTCCCTGGCTTGAGCCAACCCCACATTGCCTCTCAGCCTCTCACGTCAAAAGGAAAGCGAAAAGACGAACGTGAAAAAGGGAAAAAAATCAACAGCGATGATTGGGAAGGTGTAGATGCGCGCTGGAGTTGTACTCGTTGTACCCAAGGAGGCCATAAATGTCGTGTGCCTCGTAATCCGGCAAAGTCGAAAACCTACAAATGTGGCAAATGCCTGAGCCAGAAATTGGGCTGCGACTTGAATATCAATAATCCCGGCGTACCATACGACGAGAATTCAACGGAGGCGAATCGCGGTTATGAAAATAGGAAGGCCCAGGGTCGGCAAAAAGCCGCGGCGACAAAGAGGAGAAAGGCAGCCGAAGCGGAGGCCAAAAAGGAAGGCAGTGCCTAAATTAAGCTTCTTAGTATGGGGAGGGAGGGAGGCGGAAACAGAAGCTGCCGACTACTTTACATTTGGCAAGTACTCCCATCTATTGTTGATTTTCAGTTGGCACGGCAGCTGCTAATACTTTAAGTTTATTAGGTAGTCCGGAGATTTGAAATCGGGCGTGGCTCGTACGCTAGATTGTTAACTTTCACTGCTTATTAAGTCCTGACGTATTGTTTAACACCTTATTTTTCTGGATATTCCTCTAAACTTTCATGCATCTTGTTGAAAGCTGTATCATTATCTAGACCTTCGAGATCTTGTAGCAATTTGCTGGGATGGGAGGTTCAGGTAGATAGCTAGAGTGAAGTGGTCTTCAACCCATTTGCTGCATTCATATGCTTATAATATATTATTTTGCCTGCTCAATTTTTGATACTGTTATGTTGTGCTGAGCTTCCATTGTGTTTTGTTTCACTCCCGACATTGTGTGTCTGATAACTTCCCTTTATAGAGACTAAAGGCTCCTTAGTATTTCTGGATCCAGTAAAAAGAATCCATAAACATAAAATAGGCGTAGTGTCTAGACAGTACATTACAGTAATATTAGCCACTAGGCACGAAGGTATTTGCTATATTGGCGAAGCGCACCGAGCCTATGACACCTCACAGTGAAGGTATTTTGGATGTTCACGCTTACAGAAGACATTCACTAATTGTGACCTTGAAATCGATTACAAAAACGCAAATGCTGCTTCATCGATACATAGTTTAGAAAGGCGCAATACCTATTACTGTCCATAAAACCAAATACACTTTCTCTCGGAACTCAAATTCAATATCCTTAGTCAATTAAGCATTCGAACCTTTGGGCTCTATCACTTATCATTCAGTTCGGAAAGCTTAGACATCAAAGACAGGCAACTAATTAGCCCTCAACAGTGAAGGGCCATCGTTTGTAGTGTCTTTACCCTCGAAGTAAGAAGGTAAGGCAAAGCAACGCCTTGCGCTTTCGTGCTCTTCTTTATTAAGTTATCGTAAATCCCAGCGGGAAATGTGCTAAGACCATCATAGTAGCTCAATCCATAGTTCCCAGATGGTAGCAATACTTGCCAATACCATAGGCCAGATCTCGTTACAGCTATTCCTTAGTAGACGGGTCACCGCGAGTGTGCATGCGACCCTTGAACGTCAAATCAAATCGCGGCTGGCTAATTCTAAAGACATCCGGGAACCAGCCACGGAGCTCCTCGCCGTCGCGACCTTCCATCATTTCCACTAGCGCCCTCGCAGACATCCAGCATAACACCATCCCGTGTCCTTGGAAGCTAGCAGACACCCAGAGGTTCTTCTCTTCCGGCATCTCACCGATGAAAGGAAGCCCGTCAGGACCGTATCCCATGATGCCCGTCCATTGCCTACGAATCCGACCCTCAGGGTGGTCGTTTCCCCAATTGTCACCAAAGTATCGAGGCAACGTATTGCTGAGGTCTCGCATCGTGTCTTCGTCCTCAGTTGTATCATCCGTCGTGCCATATTCATTTAATCCCTCAGAGACGGCGCTGGTTAATCGGCCACCAATGATGATGTCCCCTTCGAACTTGCATCCCTGAGGTCGCGGGATCATGTAGTCGTAGCCCTTCTCATAGAAGAAGCTGTATGTGCCTGGTAGTCCACTCTTCGGAATATTCAGACCAGGTCGCTGTGCCGTGACATGACCGCGTAATGGAACAATAATGCCCTGAAATCTCTTCAACAAGCGCGCCGTGTATCCATTTGTAGCCATCACCACCCTTCTCGCGGTGACGATGCCTCTGGGGGTGTCGACCTGGTACTCACCTCCCGACAGTCTACTTACGCTTGTAACCGGCGTATTGGTCTGTAAATTCAACCCTTTTTTAAGACAGAGCTTCAGAACCCCAATGGCGAACTTGTACGCATTCAAACTACCCGCTTCATACGAGAGACCGCCACAGACGCTCTCATCTCCACCTTTGCCGCAATAGAACTTGTCGCGCACCTCGTCGGGACTGTGGAAAATATACGCAGATGCGTCGTCACCAGGCATCGCATCCTGCAAGGCCTTGACGGCTTTCCGAGTCATCTCCCATTGCTTCGCATCATACACCACATCCACCGTGTCACACGGATTGCTGTCGCAGTCGATACTATGCTCCCTGGCGAACGCATGCACAGCGCGAATATTAGCGAGTTCGAGACGCGCGATCTTAGTCGCCATCTCAGTCCCGTGCTCGTGCTGATGGTGCAGGAAGGTGGTGTACGACGCTGCTTTCGTGTGTCCGCCTGCGAGAGATGTCCCATCAGCTAGGGAGACGGCTGGGACTGCGATGGGAGAGAGATAATCACCGACCATTCCGACCCGTCGCGCCCGAGCAGGCCTGGCGGGCCTCTATCATCACAACATCCTTCGCGCTACTGGTCAGCAGATTGAAGGCGACGGCGGCGCCGGTGATGCCGCTTCCGATGATCACCGTGTCCGCCTTGTTGGGCAGTGACTCGGTGGAGCGCAAGTCGGCGATCTCGTCGACGTCGAGCTGCCAGTAGCTCCGGGTGGGGTTGTCTCTTGGCAGAGACACGGGAATCGCTGCACGGTGTTCCATTTCGGTTTAAGATAAGTAGATAGGTTGGGAACTGGGTGTATTTGAAGATCACCTGGGCATCTAGATATTGGTCAATGGGGTATTAGTTAGCATTCTTATCACGATGTAAGATCTATAAGCGATACGTCCCTTATCATATACTTATGCCCGAGATCGCTGACGGCTTCTATTGTTCTGGCCCTGAAAGATAAGACCAAGACTTCCCTGCACTGCCAACCCCATCTTGTCAAAGCTCAGCTGTTCTTCGCCATCTCCCCCTGCATAGTAATACAACAGACTAATTTACAATTAAGTCGCCTCATTTATATGTGTTAAAAATAAAAGATCAAGTCCTATGATATAGATGTCATAATATAGAGTATAGTATTGGTTATTGGTTAGACCTGGATACGGTACGGATTGTAGAAAATGTACTGTATCACCAACATTAATTTGCCCTGCAAGCTCAATTGGACATTAAATCCCGGTGTAAAGTGTAAGTGCGCTGATGCTTTTAGAACTTAAAACTTGAATTAATGACCTCGATTTTATGCTCAATTGACAACCTGACTAGGGCACCCTCACTATTCAGACGACTGCCCTCACTAATGGATGTATCGTACAAAACTATCTCCTTGAAACTTCACATTTCACTCAACGCCTATATTCGTCGGCCCATCTGATATAATGAATATAATACTACTATTACACCCATTGCTTGTTTCCAAGATGCGAGACATATGAACCACCATCCCCATTCTCGATGCTAGCCTTCTCCCAGACCGACCTAACATGTCGGATGGATTCCTCTGTACTCATTGGGCCCTTGAAATGAGGCGCATATGTTTGAAGTTTGCCTAAGAATCCCATCAAGCCCTGCATCTGTTCTGGAGTACCTATGGGTTGGTTTAGTAAATTGCGCAGGCATTTCAAGCTTGAGGACCAGAAGACGTACAATTGTCGTAGTGACCGACATCTACCACTCCAGGGCTGATACTTATGAAAAGCACGCCTTCTTTCTTGTATTGCGCGTTGTACTTGGCCACAATGAGGTTCATGGCTGCCTTAGAGGAAGCGTATAAAGCGCCTACGTCAATCTCGACGTCATTGGTTACGTCAACATCGGCTAGACCCGTCGAAATGCTGATGACCTTCTTGATCTTGCTCTTCATGACCATAGGGAGGAATAGATTGAAGAGGTGGATGTTGCCAACGACATTAGTTTGCCATAGCTGCGAGGAAACAATCTCCAGCTCCTCGACCTTGTCCTTCCTGTCGAACAGAAAGTGTTAATCACAGACCAGCGGGGAAG
Source organism: Xylaria sp. FL1042 (assembly GCA_022495085.1). Lineage (NCBI taxonomy): Eukaryota > Fungi > Ascomycota > Sordariomycetes > Xylariales > Xylariaceae > Xylaria > Xylaria sp. FL1042. The sequence continues at coordinate 42,273 of MU380322.1, forward strand.
TAGCTGGAGGCAGGTAGACTTACAATGCGCCGATAGGACCAAAGCCGTCTAGATAGGACACGATACCTCCATTGGCGACCAAGTAGTCAATGCCATGCTCACGAACAATCTCGGCAGTGTCGGCAGCGGCTTGCTTCAGGCTGGCGTAATTGGTGAGGTCTGCATGGAGAATCTGGATATTGGAACGGTCGCCCAGCTCGGATGCCACCTTCTTCTCGGTCGTAGCTTTATCGCGGACCAAACCAATGACTAGGTCCTTTGGGTCCGCCGACAGCTGCTTAAGAAACTCAAACTAGAATGGGTTCAGCAAAGACAATACGGAAAGGGAGAACGACAGACTCACCCCTAGTCCCCTTGACACCCCAGTAATTACGTACACAGACATATTATCGAGTTGTTTCGGAGTTTAACTCAGATGGGTTCAAGTAGAAGTAACGCGGCCATAGTTTGAACGGGTTCATATCATGGTAAATACGAAGTGTTTGATAACTACGTTTTGGAACAGAATACGGTCCTCATTGAACTTTGTTGATTTATAATTCAGTTGATTTGTAATCCCACCCCCCCTCGCCCATCCATACGCATCGTGCATACTACCAGTCCAGGTGTTGGGGAAGTGCTTGGCCGCTAAATCCACCCCCTGACGACGGCTCGCTAGAGCTGAGATTCTTATTAGGCTACGACGCTTTTTGGATCTCACCTCCATAATGTTGCAGACAACCAACAACAACGAGGCCATGATGATATTGTATTTCAGGTGGAGAGCGAAGTTTCCTAGTAGAAACTACCTAGAAATCTAGATGATGCCAAGTGACTATATCCATTGGCACAGAGAGACACCAGAGGTCTCTTATTTCGCACAATTTGTGCTATATGCAACCTCTTTACAAGCATCGAAGTCATCCCGCACTCGGTCCAAGTGAGCTGTCCCAACCGCCCAACAATCCTCACCTATTGGCAATCTCAAGACCTTGGCCAAATTTGGATCATTGCCGCCAACGGCTTCGTGTATAATCTTTACCGCCTTTTCGGGGTCTCCTGGTTGGCTTCCATGTTTGTCTCGCTCAGATTGAATTCCGGCGGCGACGACGTGTGGCGCTTTGTACGGCTCTGAAGGCTCAATAACGGGCATTGCGCCCGGGGCGAGGAAATTCGTTCGAAAAGAGCCGAGGTTTACTATTAGTATACGAATTCCAAACGAAGATGTCTCCTGTGAAATGGCCTCCGAGATAGCTAGCCGAAACAAATCAGCAACGAGGTTCTGTTGCGAGAAGTTGGACAATACCGCTCACCTTCGAGAGCATACTTAGACGCGGAATACATGCCGAGAGCTGGAAAGACGGTAAGTCCCAAGAGGCTACTTATTTGCACGATAGTACCGCACCCCCTCTGGCGCATTTTTGGCAGAATTGCTTTACAAACACGGAGTGTACCCCATACGTTCGTGTCGAACTCGGCTCTTGCATCCTCCTCGGGGATATCCTCGATGGCCCCCGCGACGGCGAATGCGGCATTGTTGACGATTGTGGTAATCCCTCCTTCAAATAGTGCGTCGGCTTCCCCAATGGCTTCTGTGATCTTGTCTTGAGACCAGGAGATATCCAGCGCAATCCATTTACCGTTAGGATGCGATTCGATCTCTTCGACGAGTTCGGGGGCCTTGGCTGGATTTCGTGATATCGCTATGACATTATCGCCAGTGCTCAGGATGTACCTTACCAGAGCCAGCCCAATGCCATTGCTTGAGCCTGTCACAAGCCAAGTGAGTCTCTTTCCGGCACTATTCATTTTGAAGCTTACAATGATGGAAGGAAAGGCGAGCGGGTTAAGCGACTCGAAAGACAACTGGCATGTAGAAAAGTAAAGTCTTTGACGTGTATTATCTTAAAGGTGCCGAAGCAACTTTCTTTTGAATGACTCCTGGCCCAATGCCAAGAGTCCAAAGAGCTAATGAAACACAAGAGATCGGCTGTAGATCCTTGGCAACAGCTAAAGCCAAAGTAAGACACGCATAAGAAGAAAAAATCAGTATAGATATCACAAGGGTCGAATGCAGGGCTTGCAGAATGACTCAATATGGGAATAATATTCTATGACCGTATGGCCCTTGACTATCCAGAAGACTCTTATAAGTTATAGCCTCCTGGGCGTTAGTCTATATGTATAGCATTTTCTTCGGCCTTAAGCACTTTGTTTCGGTGTTTAGCTCAATGTCTGGCCAAGCCTGAATAGCTTCATTTATTTCGTGTCCGAAATATGTGCAATATGCCTCATTATCTATGATACGAATACAAAGAGCCACTGTATCTCACGGGGCCTGGCGTAGGTGACCTCCCGCATGCGCGCAGGGTCCCGTACAACAATAGATTATGTTTTAAAAATCATATGAATACGTTCTAGAATAGTGCAACGAACTAATTGTACTGCTTAGTTCATTTTATTATCCTACCTGCCTTCAACATGCACATTAAAAAGCCACTTACGTATCTTACAGTCGCCTTTTTAATAGCTCTCGCATCAACCATTACAATAACCCTTGTTTGAGTATTAGGTAGGCGCGGTCATAGTCGTAAGGGATAAATACATTTACTTGCTATTAGTCTATAAAGGATGCAAAAGTGGTAATCTAAAGGAGGCAATTAACCAATTTGGCAATTTCCGAAACTAGACTAGCTTCGAAGGGAATTGGTGAGTGCTCGAAAGCCTAAGACTTGAGTGGTGAAGCCTTGAGCCTTTTTGGAAATGTGTCTGTACTGCATTTGGCTCGGGGGCTATTTGCTAAGTAGGAAACGTTCTTAATTTCAGAAGCATCTTGTACTTCTGGAGGTGTTACAAGACCCAGATTGTTTGCTGTTGGGGTGGGGGCGCTCTAGACAATACCTCCAGATAAGCGGTCAGCGCCAAGTCGGAATGGTCCCGCTAACCGTCTCCGATATCGATATTGTCAGTATCACCGATTTTTTGAGTCTTCCCAGATCCCTTTGAAGCGGATTTGATAACATCCTGAAGCTTTCTATGCGTGCCAACAATTATAGATTCGATCTACACTAACCCTGCGTGTTGTAAGTCTTCCATGGGTGTAGATCGCAGACAGTCTCCCTCACCTTCCTCCACCGCGGGCTGGGCCAGCACTGGTGTGCATAGTGGTGTAATGCAAGTCATTAGACATGCCTTTGCGGCGCCTACCACAACCACAGCAGCCGAAACATACGTCATAGCTGAAATTTTGACCTAGCTACCTTAACCGCAGGGGAATACTTACTAATTTTGATAGGAATACGAGTCTTTCTGATAGTTGACATCTCTTATAAACCTGAGTCAAGGGTCCCCGTCTTAAAGCAGGAGGAGGGTAAAATAGGAGTACTTTTGCCATTATATCCTTTTTCTCAGAAGAAACTTGAGTTTCCAACTGCGTGTCTCCCTCGGACTCGAAATGGCCAATCCGGTATACTCGTTCACGGACCTCGTCCTGTCGCATTGGTGTGATCCTTGGTCGTCCCACAAGGCGACGGTGTCAATAAGCGGAGGGGATCTGACCATTGCCGACGTGGTAGCAGTTTCGAGAGATCTAGCACAGGTGAAGCTCACGTCTGAGTCAATGGACGCTATCGAAGCGTGCAGCAAGGTCATACAGGAGAAGCTCGCCAAAGGAGATGTTATCTACGGCGTCAACACGGGATTCGGGGGAAGCGCAAATACGAGATCTAACGATGTTGAGAGAGTTCAGCAAAGCCTGATTAGTCACCTGACATGCGGGATTATCACAGACGGCAAGCAGAAGCCTGCCCCGAAGATCAATGGGCATTCCAGCCAAAGCAACGGCGAGACCCGTCCCGGCAACAAAGTCTCGATAGGACAAGAACAACAACGACAGCGTGCACTCGTGAGAGGTTCCCTTCCGCTCAACGACCCGCTTGCTGCTACCTGTATGCCGGAGTCGTGGGTACGTGCGTCTATGCTCACCCGTCTCAACTCCCTCGCCGGTGGTGCGTCGGGGATACGGGTCGACATCGCGGAATGCCTGATGAACCTCCTCAACGAGGACGTCGTGCCGCGCATCCCGGTCCGTGGGAGTATCTCCGCATCAGGGGATCTCAGCACCCTCGCGTGGATCGGTGCACTGATGCAAGGCAAGCCATCCGCTACAGCTTTCGCCGGCCCACGACACATCGATGGCGCTAGGAAGGTGAAAACAGCTGACCTCGCCCTGTCGGAGGCCGGGATAGCGCCCATCAGCCTGCACGCCAAGGAGGGCCTCGCCATCGTCAACGGCACTGCGGTGTCGGCAGGGGTAGCGGCTCTGGCGGTACATGAGTCTCTCAACCTCGCGGCGCTATCGCAAGTGCTGACGGCCATGAGTGTCGAGGCACTGCGAGGTAGCGACGAGAGTTTCGAGCCGTTCATAGCGCGAATGCGACCCCATGCCGGCCAGATGGACAGCGCGCGGAACATCAGTGCCTTCCTGACTGGCTCGCAACTACTGAACCGACACGACAGCAAGAACGTCGCGACACTGCGGCAGGACCGCTACTCGCTGCGCACGGCCAGCCAGTGGATCGGCCCTGTGTTGGAGGACTTTTGCCTGGCGCACCATCAGCTGACCGTCGAGCTGAACTCAGTGACGGACAACCCTCTAATCGATGTGGCGACGGGCCGCGTGTTCCACGGCGGCAACTTCCAGGCGCGCGCGGTCACGTCGGCGGTCGAGAAGCTACGTCAGGGCCTGCAGAGCATCGGCCGCATGTTATTCAGCCAGTGCACCGAGATGATCAACCCAGATACCAGCTGGGGTCTACCGCCTAATCTGTGCTCTGACGACCCCAACCATTCGTTCCTGTTCAAGGGCCTCGATGTCGTAATCGCCGGTCTGACGTCTGAGCTGGGCTTCCTGGCCAACCCCGTTGGGTCGCACGTACAGACAGCGGAAATGGGCAACCAGTCTCTCAACTCCCTTGCGCTCGTGTCGGCCCGCTACACGCTCGAGGCCGTCGACGTGTTGTCTCAGATCGCCTCGGTGCACCTGCTGGCGCTGTGCCAAGCGCTCGACCTGCGCACGATGGAGATCGAGGGCCGGAAGGATCTGCCGCCCGACGCAACCCCGTACATAGGCCAGGCCTCGCGGCGCATGTACCACTTCATCCGGAAGGATCTTGGCATCCCTTTCTTGGGCGAGGAACACCTAGCTTCAACCGAGGCGGTGACGCTGGACGGTGTCACGCCAAGCATTGGGCTGTACAACACGCGGGTCTACGAGTCGATTAGGTCGGGACGCTTGTACGATGTCGTGCTGGAGAGTCTTAAGGAAGTGAAGGACCGGGAACAACCAGCTGCTGTATCCAGCAATGGAAATGTGAATGACAACGGAGCACAAAACCTGGGTGAATAGACCTACACGCAAAAGACAACAGCGAAAGACAACGGCGTAAATGCAACGCGTTCTTCTAATCTTGATCCAAATAGAAGTAGCTTTGCGGGGTGAAACGGCGCATTGAGAAATCATTAGGTAGCTAGCAACTAATAATACTAAATAATATTGTTATAGACAATGGTTTACCACGCGGCCTTGTTTTATAGGTAGTTTTAAAAAATGCTCGCCGGAGAAGTAAACATCTTCTTGCTATTCGCGAAAACAAAAAAAGATGTAAAGATTAAAAATGCGAAAAGAAAAACATATAACACCAAAGATTTGCTGGTTGTTACCGACCCAACTACTAATCCAGCGGTTATAAGAATTATTTTTTAAAGCTGGTAAAAGTTTAAACTAGTTAAAATAAAATTAAAAGCTGCTGTTTAATTAATAATATAAAATATAAAGCTTTATTATATTAAAATAAATTTAATATTATAAAATATTATTTTTAAATATTATTAAAAAAAAATATAAATAAAATTAAAACTAATTAAATATTATTTTTAAATATTGTTAAAATTTATTAAAATAAACTTAGTGTTTTAAATATTATTAAAAAAAAGCGTAAATAAAAGTTAAAAAATACTAAACTTAGTGTTATAAAATATTATTTTAAAACTAACTAAATATAATTTTTTAAATATTATTAAAAAAGCGCTAGCAGGTGCTGTTTTTAATAAAAGTAGTAAAACATTTTATTTAACTTTTTTTATTTTAAAAATATTATATTATATAAATAAATATACTCTTGTTTATAAAATAACAATTAAGTCTTAAATAAGTATTAATTTATAATATAAAGGCTAATATAAAATAATAATTAACTAATTATAAGTTTAACTGCTTTAATTTTTTAAAGGTAATTTAAAATCTAATTTACTAATTATTATACTTAAATAAAAATAATTATATTTAAAAGCAGGTTTACATATAATATAATAATAAAATAAATTAATTTATGCAACTTTATTTATTTAGTATAAACTAGTATATATTATAAAGCTATATACTTATTTTATATAGTAAACATTATAACCGTATAAAAAAGCTTGCTTATTTATTGTAGTATAATTAGCATTAATTTAATAAAACCTACTATTTTAAAAATCCTTGCTATATTATATAAATATACTTATTAAACTTAAACTTAAAGAAAAATTTTATATTAACAACTTAAAAAAAGCTATAAAAAAAAAAAAAAACCTTTAATTATATCTTTTAAAAAACGTTAATTATAGTAAAAACTTTTAAATAATTAAAACAAATTTACTTAATATACTCTTAGTAATTATTAATATAATTAAATATTAACCTAATAATAATTAACTTAACTTAATATAGCTTAATATAAAATATATTTTTAACGCTAGCTATTATATAAAAATAATCTTTATAAAACATAAAGTAAAAATATAATAATAATATTATTAAAAAACAGCAGATAACTATATAACTAATAAAAAGCTATAATATAATAGCATAAATGCTAATAAAAGATTTATTAATATAAAAAAAGCCTTTATTAGGTTTAACCTTATATAAAAATTTATATAAATAAAAAGGCTAGCAAAGCTTAAAATATGCTTTTATTATAAAAATGCGGTCTTAGTTTATAAAAGCTTAATAATTATTAAAAATAAGTTTTATTTTTTTAAAAAAAAAAAAAATCATTTATAATAAATATAATCTTTTTTTTATACTTGCGATATTATTATTAAATTTTTATAATTTGTTTATATAAATAAAAAAAAATATAAAATTAAAAAGTATATAAATAATTTATTATAATATATTTATAATACAAGAGATCCTTTTTATAACTATATAGTTTAAGCATAATAATATAGTTATTTTAACAAAACATATATTTAATAACTTTTAAGCCAAGCTTAAGCAAAGCTATTTTAAAAAATATAGTTAATACTATTAGCTTTATAAATTAAAATTATTTTAAGCATAGCTAAAAAGCAGCTTATAATATATTATTATTAAATTTATAGCCTAGGCAAACTAAGCGTTGCAATTTAAAACCTTATATAAATTAATAATAATTAACAAGCAGTAAACTAATATAACTTATATTAGTCTAGCTTTAAAGCTAAAATATATATATTTAAATTATTTTTTATTATAAACCTAGCGTAAAATAATATTATACTTTATTAAAATATACTTCTTTAACATTTAAATAGTTCTTAGCTATATAAACTATATATATAAAAATATTTAATAGTAAAATAGGTTTAATATTATCTTATATTAAATAGTTTATTAAAAATATTATATATACTAGCTTATTAAAAAAAATATAGCAAGCTTAAACTAGCTTTAATAAGTTAATACTAAAATTATATAATATATTCTTATAACAGAATTTATTATTAATATATAATATATATTTATAAATATAATATTATATAATTATATTACAAACCTTAAAAAGTAACTATAAAGCAAAAAATAAATAAATTATTAAAGTAAAACAAAAGCACATTTAATAAAAACATCGCGTATTTTTTTCTAGCTAAAAGTTATACATATAAAAAATAACATTAAATAGTTTTAAGGTTATTATTATTAACTTATATCCTTTTAATTAAAAACAGTTAATATAATAACTAATAAAGTTTTTATTTTAATATCGACATTTAAAAAAACATAGCTTATAAATGCAAATATTATTTTCGACTGTGCTAAAAAGGAAAATAATAGCGCGACCGTTAAGCCTTACTATTTATGCTTAGTTAGTTTTAAACAAAAAAAAAAAAAAAAAAAAAAATATATATATATAATAATATTATCATCTTTAATAAAATTAAATTAGCAAAGCCTACACCTTAAAGTAATATAAAAATCATTTATTTTAATAATAGCAAAAATAATTATATTAATAATTAATAAACTACTTAAATAATAAAACAGTATACTTAAGCCAGCTAAATAAATATAATATATATAATATAAAAAATTAAATTCTGCTTAAATAAATAACTTTTTAATTTATTTCTTTATACCTTTAGCCTGTTTATTAACCTTATAATACTTATATATATGCAAATACTTAGCTTAAGCAAACATATAAAACTAATAAATAATATATGCCGATTAATATATATATATTTTATTATTATTTTAATCCTTTTTTTTTATTTAATCGCGCTTTTTTATGCGTATAAAATTATTTTTTCTGTTAATAAATATAATCTTATCAAGCTTTATTATATAATAAATCCTTTAAAGTGTTATTTATATATATTATTTCCTAGCTTTTATTAGCTGCGTAAAGCTTTTAGCTTTTGTTAGCTATATAAAGCCCTTAGCTTTTATTAAATATATAAAATCCTTAGCTTTTGTTAAATTAAATTCTTAAGCTTATCTACCTATGCTTTAATTTATTTAACTTATATTTTAATTTATAATTTAACTTATGCTTTAATTTATTTAACTTATGCTTTAATTTATAATTTAACCCATGCTTTAATTTATTTAACTTATATTTTAATTTATTTAACCCATGCTTTAATTTATTTAACTTATGCTTTAATTTATTTAACTTATATTTTAATCCTTGCTTTTACTTATGCTTTAATTTTTGTTGTAAAAAGCTTATTAATTTAATAAGTTTGCTTAGCTTAAAATAATACGCGCAATTATTAGTTATAATTCGCTTTTAATAAATTTAATATTATTTATAAATATAAAAGCATATTTTAAATTGGCGCAAATATATGCATTTTAAGTACTAGCAGAGCTATTTTTACTTAATAGCTTTAAAACTTTATCTGCTTAGCTAATTTATTAAGTTTAAAAAAAAACACCAATTATAATAATAATATATATTGCTTAAAAATTATAAATTTACATTGCCTGCTTAGCACCTTTTTAAGCTTATTCTTTAATCTTAGCAGACTTTATTTATAAACATTTTGCTTTAACAAGTATAAATCTTATTATAATATAATAAAGCTTATTATATTATAAAACTATTATATTTACTTTTTTAAAAAACTAGTTTAAAAAATATTTATAAACTATAATATAATTATTATTTAAGCAAAAATAAGTTTATAAATAAACTTGCTAAAAAGCTAATAATATATATTTAATTTTATTTTTAATTACTTTATTATAAAGTTTCTTTAAAATATTAGTAAAAAAAATAATACTTATAATAATAAAAAAGCTAAACTGCTTTTAACTTATATATACTAATATATTAAAACCTTAAACAAAACTTATATAATAATTTATAAACAATATTTAACCCGATTAAATATTTACTAAAATATATTTTTAAATCTAAGCTTTATATAAATAGTTTTAAATATTATAAAATATTAAAATATTATATTTTTTACAAAGCGCTAGCAAAAGCTTTATAATATAACTAGCAGGTTGCTATTAAAAGCTTTATAATATAGCTAGCAGATTACTATTAAAAACTTTATAGTATAGCTAGCAAATTATTATTAAAAATTTTATAGTATAGCTATTACTATTAACTATAAGTTTATATAATAAAACAATAATAATATATAAGCAAATTTACCGTAAAACTAAAACGCGCTTTTAGCTATAAAAAAACATAAAAGCAACTTAATATAATAAAAATAGCAGCATTTTATTAACAATAAAAAGCACTAATACAACTATAATATATATTAATTCTTTTATAAGATTTTAAAGCTTTTTATTATAATATTTAAAAAATATTAAATATTAATATTATAAAAAAGCTATTTTATGCTCTTAAACTATAAAAAATAATATAGCTTTATATTTAACTTTTTAGCTAAATAATATTAAAAATATTACTTTAAAACACCACTTATTGCGCAGCAAAAAATCACCGCAAAATTAAAAATATATAACGTTATTTTTATTTATTATAAAAATAATCGCGCTTATTTTAATAACTTATATAATATAGCCGTTAATAAAACTATAAAAAAAAAAAAAAATATTTAATTAAAAGTAATTTACCGCTATAATCGCTATTTAATTTAAAATTAAAAAATAAAGTTAATAAAGCTATAAATCTTTTATATTAAAAAAATAAAAAAGCGGAGTATATATATATGCTATAATAAATAGTTAGCTATGCTAATAAAATCGCCTTATTTTTTGCTATAAATAAAAAGCGATTTAATATATTATTTATTTTTACCTAACAACTTATACACTTTTAGTTAATATTTAATCATTATTATACATATAAAATACCTAGTTTTTAATTCTATGTTATTATTATGCCTTTACTTATAAGTCGATATTTTTTATAAAAAAAAGATCTTAATATATTATTTATAAATAAAATCATAAGCAATTTAATTAAGGCTTATTATATTATTAATATATTATAAATAAAACTATAGCACTATATTTATAAACGCTTTAAATTTATCGATATAATAAAATATTAGCTAAATTATATAATAAACCAGTTTTATTAAAATAATATTGCAATAAAAAACAAATAACGACTTAAAGATTTGGAAAAAAATTAATAAATATATAATACCTTATAAAATAAAATAAAACTTAAAAGCCTATTAGCAATAACCTAGTTAATAAACTAGTTAATATTATTAAAACAAAATATTATTATTTATATAACTTATAGCAAAAGTTATTTAACAAAAGCTTTAACTTATAAAAAATATATAATTATTAAAATATTATACAACCGAAATAATCTTTTATAAAATAGACCTCCAACTAAGCTAAACATTTAAAATAATACTTAAATTAGCTAAATGCTTTTAAAAAGCAATAAAATTACGTTTATTTTAAAAATGCTAGTCTTATAAAATAAAAAAAACATTTTAGCGTTTTTTATAAATAAAGCCTTAAATATTAGCAGCACCTAAAGTTTTAATAATAAACTATTATATATTAATACTTTAGCATCGGTTTTAAAAAAGTAAATACCTTTAAAGTTGCTACTTATTTTATTTTACTAAAAATATTATAGCGCAAATATATTTAAAATATACTTAGCTAAACTCTTTAAAAATAAAACAGTTTATATTAAGCAAAATAATTTTTTAAAAAAATATTATATTATTTTTAATAATATTATAAAGCAAGTTTATAAAGCTAGAATTATACTTAAAATAAAAGTTTTAATAATGCTATTAATTATATATATTTTTTTTAAGCATTAATATTTAGTTTTTTTATAGTTTATATAAATCTTATTTTATTTATTAACCTAATATTAATTTATTATTTAGCTATATATTATTAAATATAAAGCTTTTATTAATTTTTAAATATATTTTAAAATACTTTAACAATAATGCTGTTTTTTAAAGCTTTATAAAAACCTAAATAATATAAATTAAAAAAGCTTGCTTTTTAGCGTTATATTTTTTTAAAGCCATATAAAAACAAAAAATATTATTAAAAATTTAATTGTTTTTATTTTTTGCAAGCTATTTATTTAGCATACTAATATTAAAAAAACTAATATTATTAAAACTATTTAAAAAGCTTTTTATAAATATATTTAATAAGTTAAACATGCTAACTAAGTTTATTAATATTAATAAATAATTAAACGCCTTTAAAAAAAAAATTATTTTATTTTAAGCGCTATTATATTAAAACAAAAAGGACTTTATTATAGTATATAATCTACTATTTTTATATAAAGCGCAAAATAAAAAGGCAATATTTACTTTTAAATATATATAGCTTAATAAAATATATTTTTGCTATAGCAAGCTATTTTAATATTAAAGCTATTTTTTTACAGCTAATAAATACTTTATAGCTTTTTTTAGCAAACTAAGCAATAAGCTACTTAAAAAAATCAATAGCTATTTATTTATAGTTTAATATAAGCTAGGCTGCCTTAATCAAGCAATTAAAGCGTTTAAATATAAGCTTAAAAAATTATATATTATATAAGATACTTTTAATAGCTATAATATAATTTATTTAAAGATCGCGTTAAACAAAGCATATATTATAGCTGGCTTAAACTTTTATTTAGCCGCCGAAAATTATTTTAAACAAGCGTCTTAAATATTTAATAAAATTTATATTATATTAGCAAAAACTTTGCTAGCTTATATAAAAAAAATAAATTAATTTAAAATTACTATTGCTATTATTATAGCTTTATATATATAAAGTAAAAATAAAAATACTTTTATTAAATAAAAAAAAGTTTAATCGGCCTTTTAAAACTACGGCTAAAAAAAAAGCTATAATAACTTAATTATTAGCTTATCTTTAAGCAAAATAATATATTATTTAAATAATATAAGCTAAGAAAACATACTACTTTAAAATATAATATATATATATAAAAAAATAAAACATTAGTACTTTTTTACTAGTTATAATATAATATAGCCGTAAAAAATAATAGCTTTATTATTTACTTTATTTAACTTTTAATTAAATTAAAAAAAAAGTGCTATGCTTATAAAATTTAAACCTTTTAATCTTTAATAAACTTTATTTAAATAAATGTTTATATATAAAACTAATAAACAAGGTTTTAAGGTAGCATTATTATAGCATTTATATTATTTTAGCTAGCTTAAAAATAAGCAAGCTTTTTTTTATTTTTTTTTAAATTTATTTTATTATAAAAAAAAGCAAGCATTTAATATAAAATATAATAAACTAAATATTAACGCTTATATAAGTCTTTTTTTTTATATTATATTTAAAACATTAAAAACTAACTTAATAGTTTTTATAATTAACAAAGTACTTATAATTATTTAAGTTTTTTTATAAAGTTTTATAATTTTAAAATTAAAAATCTTAGCTTTATTAACTTATTATATATATATAATTAAAATAACTTTATTAAAAATAAATTTTTTGTTATTATAAAACTATATAATAATATTTATAAGTTTAGCAGCATTATAATTTATAAAACTTTTAAATATTAATATTTATAGTAGTTATTTTACTATATGTTTATGCTTTTGCGCAGCCTAGTAAAACTATAATAAAGCCATTAAAATATTAATTTTATTATATATAATATTTAAATACTAGCGGTTAAGCCCGATTTTAATAAGCTAAAATCAACTTAGCTAATAGTATTTATTAATATTAGCTATAATATTATCATTTTATAAACACGTATATAAATAAGCTAAATACATGTTTATAAGGTTAATTACTAATAAAAGGTTTTTTATTTTAACTAAAACTAATATTTTTAAACTAATTAATATATTTACTTTATTAAATATAAATATTAATTTACATTTAATCTTGTTTGCTTTTATTTTTAAAACTTCTTTTACCTTTTTATATTAAGCAACTAAAAAAGCAAAAGATCTAGGTTTTATAATACTGCTTTTATACTATATAATATTTTTTATATTTTAGCTAAGTAATAAAATATAGTTTAAGCCAATCAATATAAAACTATACACAACAAGCCTTTTAAAAATATTAGTTACATTATATTAACCGCTAGTATATATTTTATAAATAGTAATATTAATACCTTTTTTAATAAATATATATATTAATAATAAAATAAAAAGCTGCAAATATTTAAGTTAAAATTATATTATAATTAATAAATAATCCTAGACTTTAAATAAATATTTAGCAAATATTGCCTTTATAATAAGTTTAAAGTTAATATAAATATATTTACGTTTAGTTTATAAATATAGTAATATATAAAAGCCGGTTTTAATATCTAGTTTTACGCGCTAAAAATATAACCTTAAAAGACTTTTTATAAAAGCGCTTATACTTTTTTTACCTTTTGTTTTAATAATATAAATAATATTAAATTATTTTATATTCTTTAAAAGTTTAGCTAATAAATATAATAAAGCTATTTATATATATATTATATATATTTTAATAATTTAAGCTATTTTTTTATATAATAATTATTAAGCTAAAACGTTTAAGTTTAAATAAAATATTATTTTTAAGCTAACTTTATTAAGCAGCTAGTAAAAAGTTTAATTACTTTTTATATAAAATAAAACGATAAAATATAACCTTTAATATTTATTTATAGCAAAGTTTTTTATTATTATAAAATATATTTAAAAGTTAAAAAAAGAACTAAATATTTATTTAAGCAGTAAAAAAAAAAATATAAAAAAGCGCAAGTTATTTTATAGCGCTTTTTATAACTGCTAATTTAAGTTAATTTATTTAGCACGCTAACTTAAAAAAAAAAAAAAAGTAAGCATTATTATATAATAAAGCCTTATTTTTAAATACCTAAGTATTATTTGCGTTATTATAAATATACTTTGCTTTTTTTAATTAAACTTTTATATCCGCTTTTTTTATACTATTAAAAGTAGGTGTCCGCTTAAATTCTCAGGCTAAACCTGTTAAACAATATTTAACCTTAATAAATTCTATTAATATATTTTAAATTATTATATCGTAAATATATCTTATAAATAAAAAATTCTTATATATTATATTTATATTAGCAAAAATAATAAAATTATATTAAACGCTTAATATATTAATAATAATACTCTTGCTTAATAAAACAGCTTTTAACTTTATTTCTTTAGCAATATCTTTGCAGTAAAATTTAAACCCTAGCTTTAAATAAAAACAACACTAATATTTATTTAAATAAAATAATAAAGCATATTACTAAAGTAAAAAATATACTATTTAAATATATAAAAGCTTTTATAAATAATTAGCTAACTAGCAAAAAAAATAACTAGTAAACTTATATTAAAAGAATTAAGTTTTTAAAAAGTAACTAGCTTATTATATAATTATCTTTTTTAAAAATTATTTTTAAAAACTTAAAAAAAGTCTACTTTTTTTATTTTATTTAAATAAAAAGGTTTACTAATTAAATTTTTCTTTAGCTTTTATTTATTATATAGTTGCTTTTTTGCTAAATATAAAGCATATATAAATATATTTACAATATTTTAATTTTTAGCTGCTAAAATAATATTTTTATAATTATAAAGTCGTAAATCTTAGCTATAAAAGCTATTTAATAACGCTTTTTAAAAAAATTTATTTATTTTAGCTAGGTTAAACATAATCTCTTGCTAATAAAAAAAAAAAATAAAATTAAAAAAATAGCTAAAGCCTAGGTTATTTTTAATACTTTATTATATAATATTTATTGCGCAGCCTTTAATCTTTAAACAAAAAAAGGCTATAAAAAAATAAAAATAAAAATAATAGCTAAAATATACTTGTAAAAGCTGCCGGAAGCAGATCATAGCATAAACCACTTATTTATTTGCTTAAATATTAACCTTTATAACGCTATAATATAAGGTTTAACCAACCTAAAATAAAATAATAAAAAACTAAAAGCCAGCAGTAGTTATTATAAGCACTTTAAAAAATAGCTCATTTAATAAAAAAATATATTATATTAACGCACCTAAAATTAATATAGCAAAAAATATATAACACTTAATAAATATTTTATAGCTTAATTTTTATATAAACTAAAAAAATAATGCAATAATAATAATAAAAATAATAATAATTTATTTTTTATTAGCTTTAGTTTTGCTCTTTAAGCAACAACTTATAAAATATCTTAAAAATAATATATTATTTTTAAAAAAACCTTATACTTTATAAATAAATATCCCTAAATAAATAAAGGCTTTAACCGCTACAACTTTTCCTAACTAATAATAAACAAAATAATATTTTAAAAAAAATATACCGATAAAGCTTATTAAAAGGTTTATTTTACCCTTAAGAAATAATATAAAAATATTTACTAATAATATTTACAAAGCCTTACATAAAATAATATTATAGTTGCGCAAATTTTAACCTAATATTATATTATTTACGCCTAAAAAAACAAAAAAAAATATAAAATTAAATTATATAATGCTATTAATATAATACTTTTAACTAATTAATAACAAATATAAAAAATATCTCCTAAATTAAAATTAAAATTATTTTATAATTATAACTACAAGCCGGCAATAAATTACTAAAATAATAATTATCATAAAAACTACGCCGTAAAAAAACATAATATTTATAATAAATATAATACCTAGTTAATAACTATTTATAATATATAAATATATTTTATATTTAAACTAGACTTAAATAATTTTTAATATATAAAAATTAGTTTTTTAATTTTAAACGCTATATAGCAAACAGCAGCTATTAATAAATAATTATTAAATACTTAAAATAATATAATACCTATACTACTTAAAAAAAAATATAAGCGCTATTTATATTAGCAGCTACTATATATTAATAGCAGCTACATTAAAATATATAACCGTAAAACTAGCTATTTTTTATATCTTAGAAAATATAATTAAATATTTACATTAAAAATTAAGTCTATTGCTAATAAAATATTTTATTTTATTATAACGCGCGACAAAGACTTAAAAAACCGCTAATATACTTTAGCTAAAAAGGCCTACTAATATAATTAAAAGTTTACTATAAATATTACCGTTATTATTTAAAATTAAAGCTAATTTTATTTATATATCTCTTTTTTTAAATTCTTGCTTAAATTAGTTAAGTCTTTAAATATCCCGGTTAAAAATATATTTAATTTAAATATTTTCGATATTATATAAAACTTAAAAAACTAAAGTTTTTTTTTTTTTTTATTATTATAATTTCAAAAGTTATTTTTATATTTTTCTTTTTTTATTATAGCTAGTTCTTATAATTTATTTTAAATAACTATAAGCTAATATAATTTAAGCCTATTATTTTTATATTTAAGCTATTTTCTTTGCACGCCTTTAAAATTTAAACTTAAAACGCTATTTTTAAATAAAACTAATATTTATAAAATCGGTAAACATGTTTATAAAGTCCTGTTTTTATTAATATTAGCAAAATAAATATTTTTTAAGCATATATTTTTAAAATAAAAATAAAACTATAGCTTAAACTATTTAACTAAAAATATTATAAAGCTTATAAATATTGCAAAACTATAACAATAATAAAATTATAATTTATATTAAAAAAAAAAAATTAATTGTTTAATTAATTTAATATATTTTAAATTTTAAATAAACAATTATAACTAAAATAAATATTAATACTTTATATTATAAATAATAATTAATAAATTACTATTATATATTATATTTAATGCTTAAGTTGTTTAAAAAGCAGCTAAAAACAAAACTATTTAAAAGTTTAAATGTTTTATAAAGCTGCAATAAAATATTATAGCGTATATAAATAAAAGAACTTTTATATATAATTAAATAATATTTACAAGCGTATTTTAAAGACTTTTAAGCAATAACAAGTATTTATTGCTTGCTTAAGCATAAAATGCTTAATATAAAGTTTTTTATAATTAAGTTTAAATTAATACTTATATTAACTAAATAAATACTTAAATAGTTTAATAAATAAAATAATATATAAATATATTAAAAATAAATCATAAATTAATTTTTAAAATATATATTTATTAAGCTGCTATAGACTTAATTAATTGCGTTATTATTTTTTAAAAATGCAAGAGCTTTTTTATTAAATATTTTTTAAATAAACTTTTATTGCTATTATATAAAAAACTTGCATCTTAAAAATTTAAATCCTAATAATTTTATATACTTTAATCTTATATTAGTTAGCTTACTCAGTAAAAGCACCTATTAATTATAAATTTAAAAACACTATATTTAATATATATATTAATAATTAATTTAAAAAATACAATGTTTATTTTAAAAAATAAAAATAAAAACTTATTTTTTATAAGTTAAATACTTAATCAATATAATTTATATAGCTTTTTATTTCTTTTATACTTAATAAAACTATTATTAAATTATTTTAATAAATATGCACAAGCTAGACCGGCGAGCATATAACATATAAGTTATACCCTATAAAAATAAAAAAAAGTATATAATAATAAAATATTTATTAATTTAATATAAAACAAAAAGCTAATAAGCTACTTAACTACTGTTTATATAAATTTTATATTATATAAATCGCTTTTATAAAATATTATAATATTATAATTTATACTATTTTTAAGTTAGCAAATAATTCTTGTTTTATTAATAATAAATATATTTATTATTTATATTTGCTTTATTAAAATAGACTTTTTTTTAATATTAAATATTAATAAATGCTTTAGCGTAAAATTATATTTTATTAATTATATATATTTAATTTATATTAAACTTAATTTAGTCTTTTTATTTAAAAAGCTCTTGCTTAAATTAAATTATAGTAATTTTATTTAAATATTTTATATATTTTAAAATATTTTAGCTATAAAAATATATTAAAAGCATATAATATATACTAATCTTTTTAGCATAAACTATATTAAAATGGTTATTAATAAATATTAGTGCGATAAAAATATAAAATTAAATATTTTAAAAAAAATAACTAAGCAGTATTTTATTATATAAAAGTATATTTAGCTTTAATATATATTTAGCAGCTATAAGTAGTTATAAAAAAATACCGCTAATATTTACTCTTTAGTAAAAAAGGCAGCAGGAGATTTTAAATAAATAATAATTGCTAAATATTTTATTATTAATTAACCAAACATATTGTTCGCAAAAAATATAATTATACTTTAATTTAAAATAAGCGCTTTTTGCTAAATAAATAAAGCATGCTACTTTATTAAATTTATTTTAAAAAAATAATTTAAATGTTTTTAAAAAACTTATATGCTATTAAAAAAATAATATAATAGTTTATTATATTTTTAATATTATATTATAAAATATATTCTCGATTTTTTTTTTTAATAAAAATAGTTTTAATTTAAATAATAAAAGCTTTAGCTATAAATAATAAATAAACTTATAAATATTATTAGCAAAAAATCTTATACTTTATTAGCATATTTTATACTAATAATAAATATTAACCTATTATATTTTTTTTTAAAATAAATATTTATATAAAAAGCAAATATAATTATTTTAATTAAGTTAATATATTAATTGCTTTAAATTATATTAACTAGCTTTTTAATCTAGGTTTTAAAATCTTTTTTCTTATTATATTTTTAAATAGCCATAATAATATTAAACTTAGCTATATAACCTTTAGTAAAATATATTATTGCTAATTAAATAATTTACTTTAAGTTATAAGCAATAAATGTTTATTTAAAGCTTTTTTTTTAATTAAATATAACTTTGTTATATTTTAAAATAAGTTTTAAGGTTTTTTTATTAAATAAAAATAATTTAATAGCTTTAAAACATTTTTAAATTATAACTTTAAAATTTTATTTTATATAAACTTTAGTTAAATTAATAATATATTATACTTTTATTAAATATTATAATAATTTATTAAATAGTTATAATTAATTATAATTAAACTTTTAGCTAATAAATAAAAAACATAGCCAGCATTTAAACTTTAAATATAAATAATAAATTTAAAAGCTAATAAATTTAATTATATTAAAATAGCCGGGTAAATTATTTATAAAAATAATAACTATTTAATTAATAACGCTAATTAATTATATAAACAAATTAATATAAAAATTAAAAAAGTTTAGCATGCTATATTAATTTTAAAGCAAGTAAAAAGTTAAGTTTTTAATACTTATATTATTTAGCTTTTTTAAACTTTTTAAACTATTCAGCTAAAATAAGTTAACTAATATTATTAGTTTATAATATAATTATATTTAATAAAAATGCGCTTTTGCTTTATTATAAATTTAGTCGACTAAAAACTTTTAAAATAAATATTTTTTATTATTTTTGCTAATAATATAAATAACTTTAATAAAAGTTTAACTGTAAATATTATTAAAAATAAAATAAGCTAAATAATATTTTTAAAAATATAGCTATAAAAATATATTAAAGTTAAGTATTAATTAAAACTATAAAGCTATTATTATAAACTTTAATAAAAAAAAATTGCTGCACTATTTAAACTTTTTACTAAAGATATTTTAATAAAAATTTATATTTTTATAAAAAATTATTTATTGTTTTTTATTTTAAATATAAGTAAAACAGTTATTAAATAAATTATAAATTATAAATTATAAATTTAATATTTAAATATATTTTAGTTTTAATATGCCTGTTTAAATTATAAACTATTTATTATTTATATTTTATTATAAAGCTAAAGTTTAGCGCTTTATATTTTAAGCTATACTTAAAAAATAACTAATAATGCTTTTTTTGCTATAATAAGTATATAATATTTTGCTTGTTTTTAATACCTAAAGGATTTTAATAAAGCTAATAGTAATAAAACTTCTAAAGTTTTAACTTATTTATTTACTAATAAAAGCAAGCTAAATATTAAACTTTATAAAATTAAAACTAAACAATAAAATATTAAATTTAATAAGCTTATTATAGCAAACAGTAATATTATTAGTTAATAAATCAAGAACTAAATATATAAGTAAATAAAAAGCCACCTTATTTTATTATTTAAAAAGAAAAAAATAATTAATTAAGGTTAAAAAAGGCTATAAAAGTTTATTAAAGCAGCTAAAACACTTAAACAAGCTAAAACTATATTAAAACCTAAATATTTAAACAATATAGCTAATAACACTAGTAGTAATATTAATAGCAGTACTTTTAATAATAATACTACTAATAATACCACTGCTAATAATACTGCTAATAATACCACTGCTAATAATACTGCTAATAATACTACTACTAATAGCACTATTATTATTAATACTATTAAAAATACTACTAGTAATATTATTAATAATATTGCTAGTAATAATGCTTTTTTTAGCTTTTAATCTTATATTAAAAACTTAAAAGCTTTAAATAATACTAGTTTATACTATAATTAAAACAAAAACCTTAAATATATTATAAATAAATATATAAAACTAAATAAACTAGTATTTATAATAATAAAATAAAAAAAAAATAAAAAAATAATAGCTACTTGCTTAATATACTTTTAGTATTATCTGCAAAATTTAACGATATAATAGTATAAGCGTTAAAATATATAAAAACAACAAGCTAAAAATATAATAAAAAGTTCTAAGCTCTTTTAAAAAAAGCAAAAAAAAAATAAAAAATAGTATAGCAAGCAGAGCAAAAAAAACATTAGTTAAAAAAGCAAAAAACTAGATTTAAATATATTTATTTTAGTTAAGTAATAAAAAAAGATAAAAAAACAAGACCTATTTAAAAAGTAAAAATAAAATTGCTACTAAAAACATTAAAAAAATTAACATTAAAACTATAAACTATATAAAGTATAACTAAGCTAAAATATAAGTTTAACAATAAAATACCTATTAATAAATATAATAAAAAATATAATAAAAAAAGTAATAAAAGCATAGCTATAGCTAAAAAAAACTATAAAAATATAAATAACAACTAAAAAACTAACAATAATATTATTATATATATATAGCAAACTATTAAAAAATCTACTTTTAAACTAATTTAAAATAATAAATATAATAATTTTAATAATTTTAATAGCAAGCTCGAGAGAAATATACATAAAAAACTTAATAGCGACTTATTGCTAAAAAGCTTTAATATAAAAAAAATATTTTAAAAATATTTACCGAAATAAAAAAAAAACATTATTACTATTAAAACGCCGTTTAAAATAAAATATAATAACCTTATTTTAAAAAAGTCTGTTAATATAACAATTTATTATATAACTACTTATAGGCAGCTCTTTATTAGCTTTTTTAAAAAAAAACCTAGATTACCCTTAAATTAAAGCGGCCGCTTTTCTTTTTATAGCTAAATATAAAAAGCCTAAAAAAAATTTCCAAGCTTATAAAAAAAAAACAAGCGTTTAGCGCAATAAAAGCATATATAAAAATATAAACCTAAATAATCTTAAGATTTAAATAATTAAAAGCGCGCTTAAAAAGCAAAATATAATTATATATCTTAAAACTTAAATTTATAAATAGTTTAAACTTAAAAAATTTATATTTTTAATGCTAAAGTTAGACCTTATATTTATTTTTAGTATTAAAAAAATAAAAATACTTTTTATAAAATAATAAATTATAAATAGCATTCTGCACCTTTAAAAAGCGCTTTAAAAAAAATAAGTATTACTAGTTATTAACTTAGCATTTAATAAAAAATTACTATTAAGTCCAAGCGCACTTTTAAACCTAATATTATTATATTTAAATATTATATTATATATAATATTATAAAGCCTAAATATTATATTATATATATTATTATAAAGTCCAAATATTATAAAATATATAATATTATAAAGTTTAAATATTATATTATATATAATATTATAAAGTTTAAATATTATACTACAAGGTTTAAATTTAATATTATATATAATATTATATATAATATTACCAAGTTAATATATAACGCTATATATAATTTTATATATAATATTACCTAGTTTAAATATAATATTATATATTATATTATAAAGCCTAAGTATAATATTTTAAATAATATTATAAAGCTTAAGCATAACATTTTAAACAATATTATAAAGCTTAGAAAATATAACACGCAAAAAAATAACATAAAATACACGTTTATATAATTTAAATAAATATTACTTTTAATTAATTTAAAAAAACAAATAAGCTATTATTATTTTTATTTATTTTATAACTATAAGCTAGCTATATTTTAACTACTTATAAAATTATTAAAACTATATACTTATTTTAATATATTATTATAGCTTTTATATATTAAATTATAATATTTAAATATAATATAATTTTTTTACCTATAACCTTTATATTTAAATTTATATATATTTAAGCAAACTAAACTATTAAGTTAACACTTTATTAATAACTATTTAGCACTTATTAAAATATATATATATAATTAAAAATAAATATTAAATTTTATTAATAAAAATATTTATAATAATTTTTATATTTAAATATATAAAAATAATTTTATATTCTTTTGTTTTTTTTTAATATTATAACCTTTTTAACCTTTTTTATAGCTTATATTTTAATTTTAAAATTAATTTTAAGCTTACTTTTTTTAATTATATAAACTATAATGCTAGCGCAGCTAAAATTAACCCTGCTTTTATATTATATACCTAGTTCTAATCTTATCTTTTTCGCAGGTTTTATAAAAATCTTAATAAAATATTTAAAAATCCACTTAATACTTAATACTTTTTATTAATAATAAAAAAAGCAATATAAATAAACTTTCCACATAAAATTTTCTTAATACTATTAAAAATAATTAATAAAATTTTATATGCTTTATAATAAGCTTTAAACTAATAAATCCTTTTAATTTAAAAGCATTTTATTTAAAAAAACTATAACAGCTTATCGTAATAATATAATTATTAATATTATAACACATTAAAATATAATTAATTAAATTTATAAAAAGATTAAAATTAATATATATAACTAGCTATAATATATTTTTTAGTTTAAAAACCTTAGCTATAGCAAAAATAAGCTAACACTTAATAAAGCTTTTATATTATTAAGCCAAGGTTAAAAGTGCTAAAATCTAATATTAAAAGCTAATAATTCCACCAAGCGTTAAAATATTCTCGAAAACTTATTTTATATTTAAAAACATATAAGCTATTTATATCTTTATAATTAAAATATTCTTGTTAATAAAGATTTAGCAAATAAATTAAAATATAGTTACGCAAGTTTATAAAAATAATATAATATTATAAAATTATTTTATTTTAAATTCTTTTAATATAAAACAAGCAATTTTATAAATATAAGGTTTATTAACTTTATTAAAATAATAACAAGTTTTAAATATATATATTATTAAAAAAAATATTACTAGCAAGAAATAAAAATTATTATTACAATAATTATAAAGCAAAAAATAGTTTTATAAAAAATAAAAATTATTATTGCAATAGCTATAAAATAAAAAGCAGTTTTATAAAAAATATAAATTAATTTAACTAAAGCTGCAAGCGCACGCTTTTTTATAAAAAAAAACCTAATAAAATTATAAAAAAAGTTTTATATAAAAAAAATTATACTATATATTTTTATTAAAATATATATAATATATACTAAAAATAATCCCTTTAAATATAATTAAACTATAAATTAAAAATATAAAATTTTATTTTTTATTAAAATAAAATCTTTATAAGTTTTTATTATACTTTAGTATAATTTAATAAAACAAAAATAAAAATAATATATAAAAACATTTAACGCTAATTCTTACTTTTTTTAATTTTTAAAATTTAAATTATACTAAAAATAATTTAAAATATTAATGCCTTTATTTAACTTAAGTTTAGCAGTATTTAATTTAATTTTATTTATAAAATGCCTTAACCTTATTATATTTTAATATTTTTAAAAAGCAGTACTAATTTTATTAGCAATTTATACAATAATATTATTTTACTGCTAAATTTAATGCTTATATTATTAATTTTTATTTTAAAACAAAACAATAAACTTATTTTTTTTTTTAGTATTATTAATCTTTTTAATTTTCATTTATTATTATAGCTCCGCGTTTTTTTCTTAAAATCTTATAAGTTGCTGCTTTAACAAGTTCTCTTAAAAAGATTTTTAAAATATAAAACCCTTAAATAAAAGCCGCGCATTTTATTTTTAAGTTTTAAGCTTTAGCTTAGCATTACTTATAATATTATTGCTATTACTAATATTAGTATTAAAAAATAAATATTTTTTTAATAATACCTTAATATTACTTAAATTAATTAAAAGTTTAATAAAGCTATACTTTAAGCTACTTAAATTAAAACCTAATATAAAACTAATAAAACAGAGCTTTATAAGTTTTCTATTATAATATAATTTATATAAGTTAGTTAAAAAAATTAAATTAATAAAGCTATACCTTAAGCTATTTAAACTAAAACCTAATATAAGCTTTATAAATTTTTTTTTATAATATAGTTTATAATAATTTAAATTAATAAATAGCCTTAAATTAATAAAGCTATACTTTAAGCTACCTATAGTTAAACTAAAACCTAGCAAATTAAAAAAACTTGTAAAGTTCTACTTTATAAATTATAGTTTTATATTATAACATGCCTTGCTTAACATTTTTAAGCCTTAATAAAATAGCATAAGCAAAAGCTTATTATATAACATTATTTTAAAAGTTAAAATATATAATTACTATAATAATAATAATTATTAATTTAATAAATTTAAATATAAATATTTTTTAATATATTAATAATATAGTTAAATATATATATAACCAAATAAAAAAAATAAATATTAAACTAAAACTTAAAAACTAAAAATAAAAACAAAGTTTAATAACAACTTATATATAAAACATAAAATAATAAATTATTTCACCGTTTTATAATAGCTTACGCTTATATTTTAATTATATTACTTTTATTAACCTAAGTTTTTAATATTTATCTTTTTATTATACTGCTTGTTTTAATTTTTAAATAAAAGCCCGCTCAATTTTAAAACATTTATTATATTACGCAAAAACTTTTATAACTTAGCCTTAATAATATAATATTTTATATTTATTTATATAATTATTGCTTTAGTTTAAATTATAAACGCTTTTATTTCCAAAAAAATTCTTTTTATATTATTAAGTCGGCCTTAAATAAAAAGCGATATTTTAATATAAAATAATTAAAATTTATATAAAGTTTAATGCTTATAATTTTTTATATTTTAAATTTTTAATTTTAAAACTTTAAAATATTTTTTTATAAAATATATAAACAATATTTAAAAAAATCTAAAAATATTAGCCTAAAGCTTAAGTTTTAGTTTTATAAAAGAATACTTATACTTTAATTAGCGCTACTTAACTAGTTTTTATTATTATTATAATTAAGCCAGTCGAAATTATTAGCTTAGTTGCGCTAATTATTAATATTAAAGCTATTAATGCTAGTTTTTTTAGTTAATAAATCAGCTATAATTTTAAAATAAAATAAAAGCTATTAAAAATACTTAAGCAGCTTTATAAATATTAATAAAAAGGTTATAATATTTCCGTAATAAAATAACACATAATATTTTTTTAATATTTATATTACTATAGCTAATAATAATATAATATATATAATATAATTCCTATATACTAAATTATGCTTATATTTATTATTAATTTTAGTTTTTGCTTTTTATTTTTTATTTTTTGCTTTTAACTTATTAGCCGGCATTAAAAACTAAAAATATAAATTCCGCTTTTTTGCACTTTTTTTAAAACCAGCTTATTTTTTTATACTTAAAAACCACTAGTTTATATTTATATTATATAAAAAATGCTTTTTTTTTTTATATTAGCTATAATTTTAGCTGCACCTATTTTAACCTAACGCTGCCTAGCTATTTATATATTTAACCCACCTTTTCTTTTTAATATAAAGTTTAATAATATATTTGCTATATATATTATTACTAACAATATTAATATTTTTATATAATTAACTAATAGCTTATAATATTAATAATAGCTTTAAAAAATAATACTAAGCAACCCTACATTTTTTAAATCTTTTATTTCTTCTAGTTATATATTACTTTAATAATATATTTTATAATAGCCTTGCTATAACCTTATTTTTAATTTTTAAAAAGCTTTTAAATAATATTAATTATATTATTTAATAAGTTTATATATTTATATACTTATATAATATTAACGCTAAAATAAACAATACGCTAGTTTTAAACTAATTATTTATAATAAAATTATTATATTTAATAAAGCATTTAAAAATATTATACTAAAAAATTAAAATAAAACTATTAGCTATATTTTTAATATAACTTAACTATAAATAATATTAATAACTATTATAGCTTTTCCTAAGACTTTTATAAAAATATTAATATTTTTTTTAATAACTTAAATAACGTCGATCTTATAAAAACTTGGTCCATTTAATAAAAAAACTACTGCTTATTAAAAAATAAGTTAACATATAAAAAAGCCATCGAAAACTAGTTTTAACAATTTAGCTAGCTATAATAGCACTTTAAGCTAAAAAGCTACTATAATATATAATAGCCTAAGCTTTTTTAAAAATACTTTAATAAATTTAGCAACTCTTTTTATAAATATAATAATTATATCTTTTATTTTAATAATAGCTACTATAATTGCTTTTATTATTACTATACTATAAACTATTACTAGTATATTATTAATATATACTAAAGAAAACCATATTTAATTTATTAATAATAAAATAGTATTTAATTTATTATAGTTAAATAGTTAAATTATTTACTTATATAACATTATTATTAATTAAATATTATAGTTATATTAAATAATTATATTTATAGCTTATTTTTTAAAAGTTATACTTAAATCCTAGTTATTTAATTTATTTTATATAAATATATATAAATATATACTTTATATAATCCTTTTTAGCTATTATTAAAAACTTATAGCTATAATAAAAATATTATTATATATATAATTAATTAAACTTAACCTTTTATAACCATGCTTAAGCTTTACTACTATATATAAAAAAAGACTTGTTTTAATAAAATACCTTTACTTTGCTTAATTAAATAAAAGTTATTTATAATATAAAGCTAAATTAATATTTTTTTATTATATAATAGTATATACTTAAGCTGCGACTTGCTATATATGCTAAAAAGCAAAACAAAAATTTAAATAAACTACTTAAACCATACAATATAATAAACTTAATTTATTTTATTTTAAACACTAACAGCTATAATTTAATATATTTAAGCCAGCTTTTTTTTTTAGCATTATAGTTAGCTTAAGCCTTACTAGTAATAAATAATATTAGGCCTAGTTAAAGTTAATATTTAGTTCACCTAGCAGTAATATCTATAGTAAATTATTTGCAATTTAATTTTTTTTAAAAAGCTAATTTAAACGCTAAATACTTAAATATTTATAAAAGCGCTTATTTAAATAAATTAATATATATACTTTAGCGTTTAATAGTTAATAATACTTATTAAGCTTTTTAAATAATATAAGTCATTGCCACTAAATTATTCCTAATTAAATTTTGCATGCTTTAAATTATATTAAAATTAATATTATAAATAAAATATAAATTATAAAATAAAATATATTTAAATTATTAGCTTTTTAAAAATTAGCAAAATTTTAAATAAATATTACTTTAGTTTTATTATTTACCCTTTTATAAAATATAATAACTTATATAAAAAATATAAATCTATTTTTTATATATAATAACTTATGCATTATTAAAAAACTATTTTTAAAAAAAGACTTAAAAGCACTCGAAAATTAAATAAAACTATATTAGTTTTTTAATATATAATTACTAATTAAATCACTTATAATTGCTTTTAAATTTAACTTTTTAATTTAATAAATATAAATATTTTACTTATTAAATTAATTGCTATAATCGCTAATAAACTATAATTAGCTAATAATATTAGCTTTTTTCAGCTTATCTGCTAATTATTTTTTATTATTAGTTTACTATTATAAACATAATATATATTTACCTTTAATTTATTTAACTCTCTTTTAACGCTTATTTTTTTTATAAAACTAAATCTTTATTTTAGCTAATATATAATATATTTTATATTATATTATGCGTTATAAATAAATAATATAAAAAATATTTAAAAAATATAAAAATACTTAAATTATAAAAAAACTAATAATAATATAAACAGCGCTACTTTATTATATTATATTTAAAATAAACGCTAGTATTTTATTATAATAAAAGCATAAAAAGACTTATTTTTAAATATAGCTTTTATAAATAGCTTACTTTATATATTATCTTAGTTAAAAATATTTACAATAGCACCTGTTTAATATTAAAAATTATATAAATACAAACAGCTTAACCTTTATTTTTTTAATCTTAAATTTACTAAAGTAACTTATAATTATATTTTGCTTATTTTATTATTTTACTATTATATTTAAAAGCTTAATATCTGCAGCTAAGTTAACTTAAAAAAAATATATTAGTACCTTTTATTATATATTTAAAAACTATGCGTTAAATTACTTATTTTTTCTTTAATCGCTTAAAATTTAATAAAAAACTTTTTATAATATTTTTTAAAGCTTTAAAAACTTTATTTTAAAACTGCAAAAAAAA
This sequence comes from Xylaria sp. FL1042, assembly GCA_022495085.1. Lineage (NCBI taxonomy): Eukaryota > Fungi > Ascomycota > Sordariomycetes > Xylariales > Xylariaceae > Xylaria > Xylaria sp. FL1042. The sequence continues at coordinate 71,779 of MU380322.1, forward strand.
TATATAAGCTAATATTATTTAACAATATTTATTTGCTTAATCTTTAAATATTTAAGCTTAAAAATATTTAAATTACTATAAAAAAACTTAAATTATTTATTAGTTATTATTTATTATTATATAATCTTATTATAATAAGAGTTATTTTATTAACAAAAATATAAAAAAAGCTGTTTTTAATTATAAGCAAACTTTATTTTAACGTTTATATTAATATTTAAAATTGCCGGCTAAACCTTTATTAATATTAAATTTTACATATATATTTATATTTTTTAAAAATATTTAAAATAATATAAGTTAAACTAATAAGCTAATAAAGCGCTAAAATTTATATATTTAAATATTTTATATATTTTTAAATTTTATATATTTTACTTGCTATAAATCTAAGCTTTAATACTTTATATACTTATAGCTAAAATATTAAAACCTTATAAGAAAAAAAAAAAAAATATATATTAAAATATAAATAACTACAACTATACTAGCTACTTAATATATATTAATAGCTTGTTGCGCTAATTTTAAAATAGTAAATATATTATAATTTAAAATAATATTAAATTAAAAACAAAATATTATTTTTAGTTTTATAAAATTATATATTAATAAATATAAAAACAAATTCTTATATATATTTTATTTACGTTTTAACTTTTAATAAAAACTAAAAATAGTTTTTAAATATATAAAACCTGCGGGTTTAAAGTATATAAAGCAATAATTAAATTATAAAACATTAATATAAATTTTTATAAAATATTATATTTTAAATAATATATTTTAAATGTTTTAATATAATTAACTAAACTTATTTCTGCTTTAAATAAAATATAAGCTATATTAAACTCACTTATAACTAAACTGCTAATAAAAAACATTATTTAATATTATAATAAATTATTTACTAATTAAATTAATTTAGTAAAGGTTATAATATTATTTATAAATATTAATAGTTTTAATAATATTATTAAAAATATTTTTAAAGCTATAAAAGCAATAATAGCCAGCTTAAAGCTTTTTATAAAAATAGCAAATATTAAGCTTTTTAATTTATTTAATTTACTTAAAATCTTAATTTAATTAAAATATAAACAAAGCTTACATAGCTAAAAAAAAAATACAATAATCGCAATTATAAAAATAATTAAATTTAAAAAAAAAAACAAGCTTTTAAAAAACCGGTTATAAAAAATTAAATAGTTAGCTAAATAATAAAAATATCTAGCTAGCCCTTTAGCATTTTTATTAATAATATATTTAAAAGCTGCTAAATTTATTATATAAGCATTTTTATTATTATTTAAACTATAAAACTAATATTTCTCTGCTAAAAAAAATTATTTAAAAACTAGCAATTTTGTTTTAAAAATAATTGCTTAACAACTTTTAAATAAAATTAACTTAAAAATATTTTAGCTATGCTATACTTTTAAAGCTATAGTTAAAAAAGCAATAACATTTAAAATATAATATAATTTTACTATAATAATTAAACATATTTAAGCAGCAATATTATAATAAAATAATAATAACTACATTATAATATATTATAAATACCATTATATTATTATAAAACTAAATATAATTAAAACATATTATTATATTATATTATTATTATATTATATTATTATTATAATATATTGTTTTATATTATACTATTATAAATAATATATTATTAATATATATTATTATTATATTATATTAATATTATAACACATTATTTTATGCTATACTATTATAAATAAAATATTATTAATATATATTATTATTATATTATATTAATATTATAATATATTATATAATATTAAAGTATTATTATATTATATTAATATTATAATATATTGTTTTATATTGCGCTGTTATAAAAAAAGTTAATATTAAAATATATTATTATATATATTATTAATATATTATATTATATGTTAAAACTTTATAAAAACTTTTACTACTAATATAATTACTTTTAAACAATTTATAAATATTATATTAAATACTTTATTTATATCTTGCTGCATTAAATATATTAATTTAATAAATATTTTTTTAACTCCTGCTAACTATTAAGCCTTAAACTTAAGATTATTTTATATAAACAATAAAATAATAATATTATTTTTTATATCCAAGTTTGCTTTTCTAAACAAAAAATTATAATTAAAGCTTAAATAAAGCATATATAATTATTTTTAATAATTTTTATAATTTTTTTATTAAAGTTTTATATTAAAGCAGACAGCTATAAACATTTAGCGGTATTATATATAATATTAAATATTAATCCACTTTAAAAAGTAATAATATTATAAATATAGCCGGGCAAAAAATATAGTGCTTAAAATTTAATTTACATATAAAATTTACCACTTTTTAGCATGCTTTATAAATTAATAAACATTAAGTTTAATTAATATATAATAATTAAAATATTATAGTTTTTTATAGTTAAAAAATAAAATATTTATAATTTAACGCATTTGCTATAAAAAAAGGTTATATTATATAAGCTATAATTTAAAAAACAAGTTAAACTTTTTATTTAATAAAGAAACTAAAATATATTTATTAATATAAAGGTTTATTTTAAAAAACTTTAAGGTAATATTTATTATAATTATATAAAACCTTTTATATATTTTATTATTAAATCTTTTAAATATTTTAATTTAAAAAGACTAAAATATAAGGTTAGTGGTATATATTACTAAAGTTATATTTAGTTCTTTAAGTTAATTTAATACCGCAACAATAAGCGACCTTTAAAAAGGCTTGCATAAACTATTTTAATAAAAAATCGTAGTTTTTTTATTAAATCTATATAAAAGGTTATTTAAATATTTACTTAAAAAAAGCAGCTTTTTAACCTAATATTCTTTGGCTAAAAATAACAAAAGCATATATAAACTAATATTATTTTAAATAAGCATACTTTTAAACTTAAGCTATAACAAGCTACTAGCTTTTTAGATTTTATTTTAATATATATTTATAAGCAGCAATAAAAAACTATTAATAATAAAAATAAACTTATTTTATATAAACTAGCTAATTGCTTATAATTATTATTGCTTAATAAATATACTTATTAATAACGCATTTATTATAAATACTTAAATTAATAATATTTACATATAGCTTTTAAAATATTTAGCTTATTTAGTTTTATTAATTATTTTATTATATTAAATACACTTTTTTTAATATTATTTATTATACTACCGTAGGTGCTGCTTAAAGTTATGCGCCAAGATGCTCTTTTTATATATATTATAATACTTTAACTATTATAGCTAAAATTTATAAGTCTTAAAATACCTAGCCAAGTTAGCCTTGCTAATTATATTAAAACAATAAAAATATTTTTTTTAATATTAACTATTATACTATTTTAAATAGCGCCTAAAATTCTTTATTAAATATTATTTATTATATATATTATAAAACTTTATTTATATTAAATAAATTATTAAATTAAAGCAAACAATAAAAAAATAAAAGCTATATATAAGGTAGTAAGTAATAAAAAATAAAGAATAAAGGTAAAAAATAAAAAATAAAAATAAGAAATAAGAAAAAAAAGTAAGAAATAAAAAAAGAGAATAAAAGATAAAGAAAAAAAATAAAAAATAAAAATATATAAAAGCCTATATAGCTTTTACAAAAAAACATTTAAGCTAAAGATTAGTATAAGTACTTAAATATATTTAACAAGGTTAAGTTTAACCTAATAATAACTTTAATAAACTATACCTTTGCTTTTAAGCAATACTAGTGCTTATTATATTATAGTGCTAAGTAAACATAATATTATACTTTATAATATATAATAGTAGTAAATAACAGTTTTAGTTTTATATAAAAAAAAAGTTATAAAAACAATAAGTTATAAGCTATATAAAAAAGCGGCATAAAAAATAAAAAATATAATAGCTTAAAAAAGCTTAAATTATATATAATATATTAAATAACACTAGCTAGCGCTAAAATATACTATTATTTAAAGTATAAATATATAGTTTTAAATAATATAATTATCTTTTATTTTATAAGTTTTAAAATAAAATTAACTAAAAACCTTAAAACTATATTTAACTTTATTTAGCAGCTAATTCTTTACCTTTTTTATAATAATATTTTTTAATTAGTTTATATTATTATTATATGCCTTTTTTTTTTATACACATAGTATATATAAAATCTTTTTTTTATTTATTATTTTTATTATTTTTTTAAAGTTTTTTACTAAGACAACCTTATTATATTTTAAATAAAAAAAATAAGTAAGTAGTATATATATTATAATATAGTTTTTTATAAACATTTTATTAATCTACTTTATAATAAACTATTATTTAATAAAATTATCTTAAAATAGCATATATATAAACTTGTTAACTATAATAATAAAAAAATATATTAATATTTAAAAACTAAAGTCGACCTTAAAATTGTTTTTAAAAAAAGCAGCTATATAACTACTAACAGACTAACCTTAAATGCTTAATTTTTTTTTATAATTATTTTAAATTAATATTATTACAGCTTTAGCGTTAGCTATAAGCTTTATTAAAAATAATAAAAAAGCATCCTTTATATAAATATATTAAAAAACCTATATATTAAAACCTTTATTATTTAACTATTAAATAATTAAAACGCTATCTTTTTTAAATTTAATATATTTATATTATCCATTTAAGATTATAAGCATTTTAATATTAATAAAAAATATTAAGAGAAAAGTTTTAAAAATTATAATATATAAGTTTAATACTAGTTGCACTAAGAAATAAATAATACAAGTTATAATAAAAAAAAGGTTATGCAAGCAAGAATTTATAAAAAATTATTTTTAGCATATAAACAAGTTTTAATTATTTTTTGCACCAGCTTTTTGCACTAGCTTTTTATATATTTTATAAAATTTACTATTATCCTTTATTTATTTTAATATTAACAAAACAATTTAAATTAAATTAAAGTTATATAAATAACTATTAATAAAAATCTACTAGCTACACTAAAAAATTTATATAAGCATGCTAATAAAAACAATTTTATAAGCATGCTAATAAAAACCTGCTAGCTGCACTAAAGAACCCTTGCAAATACTTAACCTAAAAAACACTTAACACTATATAAATAAAGCAAAGGTTAATAAATATAAATATTAATACATTAATGCTTAAGCAACTACTTAAATAAGTTTAAAATATAAATTTAAAGCAAGTTTATTTAGTTTTTATATTAGTTAACAAATATTATAAATAAAAAAACAAAAATTAAAATTATATTATACTTATAATATAGTTTATAAAACTTTAAAAATTTTAAAATCTAAATATTAAATAAACTCTTTATTTATAATATATAGCTTATATTAATTTTCTAGCTTTTATAAACAGCTAAGCATACTTTTTTTATTTTTTTTGCTGCTTTTATTATAATTTTTTTGCTACTTTTGCTATAAATATAACTATAGTAAAAATATATAAATATTTATATAATTTTTAATGCAGCAAGAATTTAATTAAAAAAATAATAATAAACATAAATATAATAACAGCTGCAAAAAATAGTTAAAATAAATACCATATCTAGCCTATAATTAAAGGGTTATTAAGAAGTTATTTAGCTAGCTTTTTTAGCTTAATAAATATTATTAGCAGTAATTTAAAATAAACTAAATAAAAAAAAAAAAAAAAAGCCTAAAAAATATAAAAATTAAATAAAATTATAACAGTAATTTTATAAATAATAAAACTAAAATAACTAATATATTTAATAATAATAACTAGCTAAATAAATAAAATATTTAAAACTTTATAATTGTTTATTTTATATAAAATTAAAACTATTATATTAAGTTTTAGCCAAGCATTAACAATAATCTTTATAAATATTAAAGCTTATATTAAAAAAAAAAAAATATAATTAAACCTAAATAAATATAATATAAAAATAAAAAAATAATTTAAAAACAAGTTTTATAATTTAAATATTATTAAAGTCGACAATAAAATATAATATAAAAAGAACTACACTAAGCAAAAAAAATAAAAGCAAACTTTATTTTAAAATAAAAATATATTCTCTTAAAAATATTACAACTTAAAAAAAATATAAAACATTTATAATAGCAAAACTAATAACCAGCTATAAGTTTATAAAGCTTTAAAAAGTTATAATAAACTATTAATACTTTAAGTTGCCTAATTATTTTAATAATCTATTAAATAAATAGTTGCCTTATAATATTATACATTTATATATATATAAAATATTAGGTCTTAATACACTAAATTAATATTAAACAAAACCTTTATTATATATTCACCATATATTTATCTTTAATATACCTTTATATCCACACTTTTTAACATTTAAAAGTATAAGCTTATTAATATTAAAATAATATTTTTTAAAACTTATTTACCTAGCCTATATAATAATTAAAAAAGCGTTAAAATCAGTAAAATAATTAAACTATTTAATACTTAACTATTTATCTATTTTAAGCTATTAATTAAAATATTTTTCTAGATCTTCTTTTTAAATTAAGCCTACTTTAGCCTTTAAATACCCTGCTATTAAATAAACGCTATAATATATTTTAATTATTTTAATATATTTACTTAATTATATAATAATTAATTATATTAAGTTACTTAATATAAAAAAGCTTTAAAATAATATTTATTTTAAAAATATAAAGCTAGCACTAAAAAAAATAATTAAAAAAGCTTAAAAAATATTTTAGCAAAATTACTTTATTTAAGTTTATATAAATAACAATTTATATATTATAGCTATAATATATAATATATATAATAGCTAATATAAAATACTTTATAATATATAGCTATTTATAAGCAAAAAAAGCAGTTAAATTAAAAAGCAAGTTATTAATTATAAAGTTTAGCCTATATATTTATAAAGCTAAAATAATTTATATATAATAATAAAACTCTTATATTTTTTACGTTATAAAATACCTTTATTAATATTATTTAAATATATTTTAATAACTTTTAAACGTTTTTTTTATAAAAGCCGCTTTTTTATATTACGCTATATAAAATAAAACCAAAAAATAATTTTATTATATTAATTCTACATTTTTATATTATAATCTTAAGATTTAATAATATTTTTATAATACTTATAGTTAAATATTAAAAACTACCGTTAGTTTTTAAATTTACCTTAAATAATTCTTTAATAAATTATTATATTTTACTAAAATAAACTTTTAAAATTATTTAGCAATATTTATTTTTATTGTTATAAGCTATTTTAATATATATAATAAGTTAATATTTAAAAATATAAGTTTTTTTAAGCTATTAAATAAATTATATAAAAAAATAGCCTTAGCCTTTATTAAATAAACGTTTAATAGTAAATATTAAATAGCTGGTATAATAAATAAGCAATATATAACAAAAAAAATATTCTTTATAATAAAGCAAAAATCTTTAAATATATTATAAGTATATATTTAAAAAAAGCTGCTAAAGGTTTAGGTTTCCTTAATAAAATTACACCGTTTTATAAATAATAACACTAATATAACATTTATTTATCGGCTTAAACAATATAAAAAATAGCTAAAAAAAACAGTATAATAAATAATTAATAATAAATTAACGTTTTTTATAATAAAAGCTGTCCGCTTAACTTATAACTTGCTCACTTAGCTTTAAGCTTATAATAGCACAAAGTTTTATTATGTTTATATAATAAAAAGCTGCTATATTTAGCTTTTAAACTTTTCTTTATAACTCTGCTTGCTTATTAAAGCAAATAACATTAAATGCTTTTTTTTTAGCGCTTTAATATGCTATATATATAACTTAATCCTTTTAAAAAATAAAATTAACAAAACTAAAAAAATCTAAAGGCTTTTTTTTATTATATTATAATAGCTAACAATTATAATAATTAAGTTTAAAAATAAGCTAGCTAATATTTAGCTTAACATTAAAATTAAGCGCCTTTTTTTAATCGACTATATTAAATATTTAAATTAAAATTCTAACTATAAAAGCTAGCAAGTAGGCATAAAAAATATATATAATTAAATATTATTTAAGTTTACTGCTTTTTTTACTTAGTCTTAAATATAACTTTGCAATATATATATATATATATTATATACTGCATAAGGTATTATACCTACCTAGATATTTATATACTTTAAATAAAAAAGCTTATTATATATATATATTATATTATTAATTATTAAAAGTTTATTTATATTAAATACATTTTATATAATATAAAAATTTAAAATAAATAAATATTTACGCTACTTAGTTAAACAAAAATTGCTATTAAAATATATACTTTTATATTAATAAACTAGCTAATAATATATAATTAATATTTAAATTATAAAATATATTTTAAAACTTAATGCTTATTTAATAAATTAATAACTAGCCGACTATATTTATTTTAAATATAAAAACAAAACTATATAATATATTTAATTAAATATATATATAAATATTTAAAAAAAGCTTGCTAAAAAGTTATAAATACTTTAAAAAAAAAAAGCAAATATATTAAAAAATAGTTAGCAAAAAAATTATTATTAAAACAGTCTTTATATAGCTAAAAAAAAATAGCTGCAGCTGTTATATAATAATACAGCAGCTTAAAAACTATAAAAAAAAATAAGCCTTATTTATTAAAAAACTAAGTTTATTAAATAAAAATCGGCAGTAATCTTAAAAAACAAAGGTATTTATAATATAATTAGCAGGTCTTTATAAATAGTTTAATAAATAAAAGGCTAGAACTAGAAACAAAAATGTTTATAATATAATTAATAAGTTTTTATAAATAATTTAACAAATTAAAAGCTAAAATAACTTAGTGCTAAAGATAAAAGTATTTATACTATAAACTATAATATAATTTATAAGTTTTTATTAATAGTTTTAAAAACAATAACAACTTTAAAAAACATAAAGGTATGTAATATATTTAGCTTAATATAAAAATATATATAACCTTAGTAAATAATTAATAAAAAAAATAACTAATATTATTTTTATTTATAAGCAAAATATATATCCCTTTATATACCTTTATTTTAATACATTTTAGCAACTTTTATGCTTAAAATTTTAAGCGTTTTATATTAGCTATTATTTTATATTTTTATAATCGGTTTAAAAATTATAAAAATATTTAAATATGGACTTATTAGCTTTTAGTTATAATATAACAAATAAACAAGCATATATAAACCTAAGCATTAAGTTAAAATAGCTTAGCTATAATAAAGCATAATTTATAATATTAATAAATAGTTTAAAACATAAAATAATATTATACCAGCAGGTTTAATAGCAAATTTAAATGGTTATATAAAATTTAGCAAAAAAAACAATATTTAAGTTAATTATTAAAAGTATTAATAAGTTAATAAATAAAAAGTTTAAATATTTAAACAAGTTTTACCTAATATTTTATATTTAAATTAAATTTATTTACTAATAGCTAATTTAGCTAAAATAATAACTATTATACTATAATTAATAAATAGCTTTTTTAAGTATAACAAATATTTATATAATATATAAAAACTTTTAATATTTTTTATATAAACATATAAAAGCTTAAATAATATTATAGGTCTTAAATTTTATTTTACTTTAAACAAGCTATTATAACTTTTAAAAATATTTTTTGCTTTAAAAATAAAAATATTTACAACGCTTTTATAGCTATAATTATTAGCTTATTTACCACGTATATTTTTTTTATCTAGGTAAAATCTTAAACATTATTTATTATATATAATGCGTTAAAATAGCGAAGCTAACTAATAAAACAACTAATAAACTTATTATATTTAAATTTAAAATAATAATATAAAATAAAAAGGTTTAA